>CAKNYM010038216.1:0-22566 GCA_932195095.1 Andricus curvator | reverse complement strand
CTTCTACTGTTTCTGTTTACTGACAGAACTGCGTTTTATTTTACTGTCAATGACATGTTATTTTTACTACATATTCAGTTAATATTACTACTTCGACGTAGTCAGTTCTACTACTTGATACTTGTTATCCTTTTAACTACCTAAAATTGTAATTTGAACTACTATGTTTTAACTACAGCAATAATGGTATTATCCACTAAGCAATCATGGTTAGTTTAAATAAGAAAGTAGTTGGATTTACTACTTTCCACTCAACTACATGACTTAGTTGAATATTTCGCAAGCATTTTTTTCAGTGTAGTCTCTGCAGATGGTACGTCGCATCGTGGCGCGTGTCATATGCATCCGTTCGCATTGAAACAAGTAAAATGAAGTTATAAAATGATTATTAGTGCTAAAACACACGTGATTTAGATTTATAAAATGGGTAAGTTGATATTTCTTTTCATTACACATCACTGACACTTGTACAAGTACAGAAACTTAGCCTCCTTTACTTTCGTTTTTGTAATCTTATGATAGCCACTTTCCTGCTTATTGTGTGTTTAAAAAATTGAAATTTGTTTCGTCTTTCAAAATTTTGTATAGGTTTCAAAATACGTTTGCAAAAATTATTATATATATTTGAGGTGATCTAATGGACCAGGATTCTATTATGGATATTATATTTTGAAATCTTGGATTATAGATTTTATTATCTCAGATTAAAAAGTTTAATAATTCAAGATATTATCCTGTAATATCTATTTCTTAATATCTCTGGATTGTAATTCTAATAATCTGGATCGCTGTCCCATAGTTAATGGTCCAAGATTATATCCGGTAACATATTTTTTTTTACCGGATATAATCCATTTTTTTCAGTGTTGAAGCATCGTGCCGAGAAATCTGTCAACTGTTTCGACTTTGTTGATTTGAGGTTCAGAAGCTAACCAATAAGGCCATTAAAATCAACCTCCGCTTTTCTTCTCTGATTGGTCAAAAAAACAGGCCTCACAGACCGGTCCCTATATCCCCTATTGTACCCTATATTCAGTTAACGTCCCTAAAGTACCCTATTTTCAAGATTTGGTCCCTATGGTACCCTATTTGCAGCCCATAATGGAACTTTAAAGCAAATTTATATTAAGATCAAAGCTTCCAAGAGCATTTTAAAAAATAGCAAAAATTAGGGAATTCCTGTAAGAAATAACTGTAAAAAATAATCAGGGCTGCCACACACAGTCACTATTAGTCACTTTTTTCTCAAATCACTTTTTGGTCTCTTTTAAAATGAAAAGATGACATTAGAAACTTTTCTTCCAATAAATTAACTTATGGGTTAATCACTATTTAATTCAGGTCTATACCTATTTCTGAATTGTCTTGAATTCTTTTGAAATATTTCATGGTATTTTTAATGATTCCGAGAAATTTTTAATAGATTTCAATAATTTGAATGGAATTTAAAGATTTTAGTGTATTTTTAAAACTTTTAAGGCATTTGCAAGAGCTTTTAATTTGAAATATTTTGAGAAATTTTTTATTAATTTCATTAATTTGAAGGGATTTCAAAGCGTCTGAAATATTTTAGGATAAAGAATTTTCTAGAATTTCAGAAGATATAGAACGATTTTACAGGACTCATAAGGTTTCAAGATAATTTTAAAAGATTTCAAGTTATTTTATTAGATTTCCGAGGATTTCAATGATTTTAGGGGATTTTATAATATTTTAGTGTATTTTAAAGAATGTATTCACGAGAAGTGAGGTATCTTTAAATATTTGAAGAGATTTGGAATTCACCCCGAATTCTTATTAATTTATCCTTAATTCTTTGAAATTTTTTTGAATTTTAGGAATTATCTTGAATTCTTCTAAATTTACTCAATTCTACTTAATGCAATGGATTTTTTTGAATTTTTTAAAGTTTTTATTGAATCGATCCTGAGGATCAATTAATAAAATGATCAAAGGATTTGAAATATTTGAATAGTATATTATGTATGCATTTTCAAGATCATTGAAAAATTTAAAAAGATTTTAAAGGATTTTCAATATTTTAGGTCATTTTAAAAGATTACAAATAGATTCTTAATGGATTTCAGTAATTTAATGCATTTCAAAGGATTGGAAATATTTGAAGGTATTGTAAAAGATTCCCAGGCATTTTCAAGAGCTTTAAAAAGTTTAGAGGGATTTCAAAAAATATCAAAGGATTTGAAATATTTTAGGAAATTTCAAGAGATTCCCAGAACCTTTTTTATTCGTTTCAATAGTTTGAAGGGATTTCAAAGAATTTGAAATATTTGAGGTGTTTTAAAAGATTCCAAGACATTTTAAAGAGATTTAAACAATTGTAAGAGATTTCCGAGTGTTTTAAAAATTTGAAGGAATTAAAAAAAATTTCATGCAGTTTTAAAGAATTTCGGAAGATTTAAGAGGATTTCAATGATTTTATGGGGTTTTAAGAGCTCTCAAGGTATTTTCATCAATTTTCCACGCTTTTTGGAAGTATCAAATTTCATAAAACTTCACGGTATTTTATATTTTAATGATTTTCAAAGAATTTACTCACAAGAAGTGAGGAAATTCGTAGGCTTTTAAATATTTCAAGAGATTTTCAAATATGTTTTGCAATTCATTTGGAATTCGACCTGAATTCTTATTAATTTATATGGATTTTTTAAAAATCCTTTTGAATTCTTTTAAATTCACACAATTTTACTCAATTCAATAAATTTTTCAACAGTTTTTGTTTGATTCATCTTGAAGTTTTTAAAAACTTCATTTTTTCATATTTTTTAATTTTTTTCAATTCACTTGATTGTTTTTTAAATTAAGCTTGGTTTTGTTATGAAATTCGTCGAACTCTTCTTATTTCCCTTAAATTTCTCTCAATTTTATTGTAATCCATGGAATTTTTTCAATTTTTCAATTTGTTTCCAATTAATTTGACTTTAACTTGAATTGTTTTGTAGTCATCAGTCACTTCTTTGGTTAGAAATTAGTAGGGTTTCAAAGATTTGAATTTTTTTTTCACCTTCAATTCGTTTAAATTCTTTGGAATTCTCTTGATTTTTTGTATCAACATGAATTCTTCTAAATTCACTCAATTCTATTTAATTCATATTTCATGTTTTTCAAAATTTTAAAAGTTTTTATTTAATTGTTCCTAAATTCTTTTAACGTTATGAATTTTTATGAATTTCATCGAATTCTTCTCTTTCACGTTTAATTCTTCTAAATTCATTCCAATTTTACGAAGATCAATGGAATTTTTTTAATCAATAAAATATTTCCGATCCATTTGAATTCTTTGTAATTTAACTTGAATTGTTTTGAAGTATTACGAATTTATCCTGAATTTGGTACCCTTCGAGCACGAAAAAATTACCCTATGAGCGTGACAAAAAGTACCCTTTGGTTCCTATATTTTATCCCATAGGGACTGTGAGGCCTGAAAAAAATAAAACAACTTTTGAATTCTATGAAAAAAGACGTTTCGGTCTCTTGTATCGCTTACAACTAGTTTTTCTTCTATTCTCTGTGAAGTTATGCATAGAAAAAAAAACGAGAAATAAATTACTTCTGAAAAAGCAAGTACACCATTGCAACCAACGACTCAATTATTCAGTATGTCGGCATTTTTGGCGAGAAATATCAAATTTTAAACGGTACTAAAGCAATTTAAGTTTGTAATCTTGTATCTGTATCTGTATTTGTAACGTTTATCGATAAACGCGATTGCGCAGCATGAAATGTAAAAATAATATAATGTTTCTTTAGTTTTGAAAATGCTTGAGATAACTTTTATTTCTTCCAAATAAACACTGTTAAAAAATCTGATCGAAATTTAATATACATGTTAGTAAAGTCATTTGCATATACCGTACATTAATTTTAATATACCATCATGTTGTAAAATTAGAGTGAAGTCTTAATAAGACGTATCACCTTATGGAACAAATTATTATTATCGTAAAGTGTCGTATGATTTCTATGTTAATTGTTTTGATGATTTCGATAATGTTACAGAATTGAGATCTTTTATTAGCATCTTCTGTGTTAAAATTAAATTAAATGTGTAAATAATTTTTGTTCTTATATTTTCAAGCTATAAATTGTAAATCCATCATACTGGTCGAGGTGATACATAGCGTGGCCTATTTGCAAATTTCACAATTTCATACTCTTATTATTGTTGCAGTAAGGTCGATAATTTGACAAAATCGCGTTTTTTATCAGCTTCTTCCATTTTACCACGTTTTTATAGAGGTAGTCGAGGGAGGGGGTCACAAATGTACAGAAAAAGACGTTACGTATTTTATACAATTTATAATGACTCATATGATAACGACTAGTATATATAAACTACAAAATTATAAAGAAATTATTCTCTTTCGAAATTTTTCACAAGTGGGTTTCCCTCATTTCAATACAATGACGACCGTGATTGGAATTCTGTGTGTCATTTCAGTGGTTTTCACTAATTCTGTTGGTAAATATAATATCATCTTGAATATAAACTGTATTTCTCGAATTCAACTCTCTAAAAATCTAGGATATTTTCGGAATTATCCCTGAAATTTTGCCATTTTTTTGTAGACCGTTTGGCCTCTTAAAATCTTGCTAATCAAGAAAGAAACTGCTGACGCTATCTTTTTCGCATTCACGACGTGGCATTCGCAACGTTCCATTCGTAGCTTTATGTTATCAGTGGTGATTTCATATATTAATGTTTTGTAAAATTCGAAATTTAATAGATCATCGTATGTAACGGATTCAATTAGAGAAAATTGAGCTACTGAGTATTAGTAGAAAGCTCACAGAAAAAACTAAGAATAAAATTTGTTGCAGGAAATTTTTTAGAGCGATAAAGTTTTGTTCAGCCAACTTCGCGTCTTTCAAAATACATGTGTTTGTCATAGAAAAACAAAAGAAAGTTTAACCGATATTTGTGTAAAGTTTATCCTTTGAAGTTAATTTTTGTTGCAAAGAATCTTTCGTCGGAAATCGATGTAAAGTTTATCTACTGTTTTTTCTGTGCTATTATTTTTTAGAGAAAACGTATAGGAATTTATTCAGGGTTGTATATATTAATTGGAAGAAGGTTATAGAATTGAAAATGCTTCATAAAATGAAACGGTTGTTTCAGCAAGTTTATTTATAAAATAATAACTCAAATATGGGTTTTCTCTAGCAGACAAGACGCGAAAGAACAATAAGAGCGCGTCTTTCATTCAGAAAATTCTTTCGATTTATTATTTTTTATATAATTTTGCAGAACGCAATTGAAAAGGATTCTGAAATTCTTGAAACATCCTCAATCTTTTTAATCTCACTTTGTTCGCGTTAAAAATAGGCCGTGTCTACGTGTACCGGAATTTCGGTAGAAATAACTGAATTTTTTGGTAAAAGGTTTAAGAAATTGCTAGAAGAAACTGCTACATACATGAGGGCGCTTGCTGACCTCTTCGCGGACTTTTACTTTCTTTCTCTAATTATCTAATTTTTTTTGGTAAAATAGAAATTATGATTTATTGATTTAATTTATTGATTAACACAGTACTGAATTTCCTACTCATACTTTTTGTCTACAGAGTTAGCCTATCCACATATGGAATGCGCAGTTCATCCTACTCCCATTCAAGTTTATAATGTTTATTATTTCGAATATAACAGTAGGATACATCTAGATCACCCAATTTCAGTTATCGCCACGCAATTATCGCCACGCTCTTATACTATGGGAACAGATGAGCGTCGCGAGCATATCATTGGATTATTCTTACCCGAACTTAGACGTTTGCATCCATTAATTGCTAGAAGAGTGGATCTTAGAAATAATTATGGATATGTCAAAATTCGTATAGATGGCAACATTGCCAACGTGACTGCACCAATCTCCAGAGATGATCAAGTGTTCCGCGGAAGTTTCGGACCACAACACATTGTCAATGTCGAAGTACATGGTCCAGCCCGATAGGGTTGTCAACTTTTTGAATAAAAAAAAGCATTCTTATCAAATCTAAACATACGCACGCTTTTGGGGTGCAATGCATTTTGAAAATATACTTTATGGAAGTACAAACTAATCCTGGCCTATCCTGTTTAATATTTTCAATAATCAGAAAAAAAAGCTTGGTTGAAGCATCTTGCGAGAAATCTGTTAATGTATAGAATTCCTGAAAACGAAACAAGAATTCAACGATAAAATTTGGACAAACACCACAAAATGCTCCTATTGCAATTCCCAAAAACAAAAAAAAATTTTGTTTCTTTGGACAAAAATAAAAAAGAGGAAAGAAAAATGAGAAGACAACCAACCACATCCCCTTCCTTCTCTTTTTTAATTCTTTCGTCTTTTTTACTTTTATTATTATCAAATCACAATATGAAAGCATGCACGATATTTACCAACGTTTCGGTGCTCGCACAGCACCCTTATCAAGGCAAGAAAAATTAGAGCAGGTAGGAACAGCGACGAAATAACGATGCTATCACCTCGATACCTGACAACTGAATGTGGGTCAAAAGACAAATCCGTTATAAACAAACAAGAAATGAGAGAAAGTCAAGACCCATGAAAACGTATTGCTAAATGTAATTAATCATACTAGAATAACTTTTGTTTAATTTATCCAAATCAGTTTTTGAATTATTAGACAACTTATTTTGTTTTTTAATATAAAGCATTTCCATGAATTCTCTCTTTCTCTCATTACTTTCACTGTGTAAAATTTCAACATTATCCCTGTCAAATTCATGGTCAACATCAACAAACCCTCTCGTATGTCTAGCAAGAACGCTCTTATAACAACGTCCTAAACGATCATCACTTTTGTGTTCCTCCACCCTAGTATTAAGAAGTCTGCCAGTCTCTCCCACATAAGTCATCTCACAGATCTTGCAAGTGATCTTGTAAACAATACCACCTTTTTCAAATTTATCTAAAGGATCTTTACCAAAACTTATTATTGAATCCATTTTAAATGGTATACGGAAAATAGTATGAATATTAAATTTTTTCAACATAAATTCAATAGTTTTCGAAATTTGACCAAAAAAAGGAAGAACAAAAGTATTGAAAGAATTATATTCTTTCAATTCTTCCCGATTATCTGTAGATAAAATGTTACTTTGTTTGTTTTTGATTTGTTGAATTCTAATTGTGATATGTTGCTCAATCAACTTTTGTGGGTAATGATTAAGAAAAAGGATATTCCTAACTATATTCAAATTCACTTTGTGAAATGAAATGTGGGACAAACCTAGAGGTCTGTCAACTAAGTTTTTGATTACTGCAATTTTGTTTTGAAAAGGATGAGCCGAAAAGAAATTTAAAATTCTACCTGAATATGTACTTTTCCTATACCAATTGGTAATAATATTACCATCCTGACCCTTAATTAATTCTACGTCCAAAAAAGTGATTCTATTATTGTTCTGTATTTCATGGGTGAACTGAAGTTTTGAATGAAAACTATTGAAAGCATCAAAAACTGCCTGTAACTTTGCTAGAGGAACACATAATAAGGTATCATCAACATACCGAAAGTAAAAGGGCAAAACAAAATCTAGCTTTTCGAAAGCAAAGACCTCCAAATCTTCCATAACTATTTCTGCTAAAATCGGAGAAATGACTGAACCTATGGGAGTACCGAATTTTTGCCTATAAAAAGATCCATTGAATTTAAAATAAGTTGAGTTCATAATGAAAACTATCCCTTCAATAAAATCTTTTTGACTTAATCGAGTACGTGTTTTTATATTATCCCATCTATTTAAAATTGCCTGTTTAACCAATTCAAGTGGTATACTTGGAAACATTGCAACAACATCCAAAGAAATCATTACATGGTCATCAGGAACAGTTTTTTGAATAATAATTTTTTGGAATTCCCAGCTAGTTTTAATATTGTATTTGAAGGTTGTAATTGAGTCTTTAAGTATCAAATTAAAGTTTTGTTCTAAAAATTTCGTGGGAGTTTCAATAGTTGAAATAATCAATCTCGAACGATAACCATCTTTATGAATCTTTCTCAAACCATAACATCTTGCAAGAACTGTGTCTTCGGTAATTATATCAGTCCATCTTATATCTCTTCCCAACAGTCCTTCCTTTCTCCAATTGTCTAGAATCTTGAAAGTGTCTCTTCTTAATTGTTTCAATGGATTTTCATTTAATAATTCAAAGTTATCACGATTGGAAAGTAAATCCTCCATATCCCTAATATAATCCAATTTCTTCATACAAACTGCAATATTGCCTTTATCAGCATTCATGCAAATTATATCAGGGTTGTTTTTAAGGAAATCTTTCGTTATCTTGAAACCTTCAGAAATTTTACGATCAATACTACTAATGTGCAAACAATTTTGATCAACAAAGCTCTTCGACAAGTGTAAAACCTTGTTTCGGAAATCCTGTTGATCTAATATTGGAATTTTATGTATACTTGATTCAACATCTTTGACTATTTCCATCATTTGTTTCGATTTACTTTTAATCACATAGTTACTAAAACCTTTACCTAATCTGAGAATATCTGTAACTGAATCAGGAATTTGAATATTTGCCAAATTTACAAACCAAGGATCCTTATCTTCTTTTTCAAAAATCTTGTGTAAATTTAAATTTTGCTCTTGAATATTAGTTTGTTGATCAATCAAAGTAGAAAGTTTGTCCTCATGTTTTTTATCATCGTTTAAAAATCTTCGATTAAGGAAAATCTGATGTTTTAAAAGAGCAATGATTTTATCTTGTGACAAGCATACTTCTAATTCACTTTTGATTCTGGAAATTTTTACTTTTGAAAAATTAACATGATTTGAAACATCCTTGATCAGTAAATTCAGCATTGAGAGTTGCAAAATCTCGAAATTTGTTATCCAAGAAAAATATTTTTTTAGGTAAAACATCATTTCTTCGACATTCAATCAAAAACCTTTCCTGAAGGATACTGCCTCTTAATTTTTAGTTGATATCACACCATAATTTAACCTTTCTGAAGGCTTCAGGACCATATGCAACTTTGATCTGATTAAAAAAGATCATTTCAAAAAAAGGGTGGTTAGAAATGACCTCCAATCCAAGTCAGCTAAATTGAAATTTAAGAATCTTAAATCTGTATGTATGTAAATATAAATAAATATGTATGTATCTGTTAACAGTTTCAACTTTTTTGATTTGAGGTTCGGAGATTAACCAATAAGGCCCTTAAAATCAACCTTTGCTTTTGCTTTCGGGTTGGTCAAAAAAATAAAACAACTTTTGCGTTCTATAAAAAAGACGTTTCGGTCGCTTGTATCACTTGAAACTAGTTTTTCTTCTATTCTTTTAATACTTCAGAGGTAAAAAACGAGGATGATTCAGAAGAGCTATAAGGATAAAACATTTTTATCAGTCGGCATCAAAAGGGACCTTTTTAGCTTAAAAATTTGAGTTCTCGGAGTTGGAGCATGTTTTAGGATTTATTTTTTAATATCTTACGGGTATAAAACAGGGACGTTCCATAATAGCTAGGGCTTAAAATTTCAGGTCTCGAAGTTAGGGATTTTTTAGAACTATGTTTCGATTCTTTATTAGCATAGGTATTGAAAAAGGGGGTGTTTCAGAAGAGCTGGCGAGTTAAAACTTTTTTTATGAGTCTTTGGACATCAAATGAAAAAAATTTTAGGCTGAAATTTATTTCTTAAAGGTAGGGCCTTTTCAGAATTCATAGTTCAAAAAAATGCTTTTCTCAGCGCCAAAGCTGTTTTTCCTCAAATAGGCTTATACTATCTAAAAATGTATGAAGTCACATCTATTTTTCAGGTTTATATCCACAACTTTTGTTGACATCTCATTATCGTAAAGTGAATAACTGTGATAATACACAAGGAACATGATTGAAAAAAAGAGTCGTATGATTTCTATGTTTAAGATAATTTGCTGGTGGGCGTGTCGTAGTGTAGGCTAATCACAAATTTCGCAATTTTATAGCCTTCTCATTGTTTTAATGACGTTGATAATGTTACAGAACTGCGTTCTCTTATCAGCCTCTTCTATTTACCACGTGACGTATTTTATACAATTTATAATGACTCATATGATAACGACTAGTATATATACATCACACAATTTGGAAGAAATTCTTCTCCTTCGAAATTCTTCACAAGTGTGTTTCCCTTATTTCAATACAATGACGACCGTGATAGGGATTCTGTGTTTCATTTCAGTGGTTTGCACTAATTCTGTTGGTAAATATATCTTCAATTTAAACTGTATTTTTCAAATTCGTCTCTCTAAAAAACTTTGATATTTTTGAATTTATCCCTGAAATTTTGCCTTTTTTTGTGAACGGTTTGTCCTTTTTTAGAATTTTGCTAATCAGAAAAGAAAGTGCTGACACTATCTTCTTCGAATTCACGACTTGGCAGGACGTGGCATTTGCGGCGATCCATTCGAGGCCCTTTGTTATCAGTTGTGACGTCATATATTAATGTTTTGTAAAATTTGATATTTTATAGAGCGTCGTATGTAACAGATTCATGTGGAACCCACATCAAATCAACCCTAAGTGTCAGAAAAATTCGTTAAAAATACAATACTTTCAAAAGTCAAAATGTTTTCACTCATCATTGTAGAATTTTATGCCAAAAGCACCGTCAAAAAGTTTTATCCCTCTAGTGCACGTGGAACCGACCACAAAACATCCCATAGTGTTTAAAAAATTTGGTAAAAGTACAATAATTTCAAAAGTCGAACTTGATTGGCCAATCAAGTCTTTTTTAAAAAAACCCGGGAGGACGGAAAGCCAAACCGGATTGGTATTATAACCATTGTCCCTATTGATGTTATTAGGGTTTTTTTAAGATTTCGATTGCGTGCAATGTTTTAGCCTGACTTTACTTTCATGTTCCTTTACACGTTGGCTCACCGCTCTCCCAGTTTCTCCAATATAGACTTTGCCACGAGAACAAGGGGTTTTATATACTCCCGGATCACTGAGAGGTGACAACCAACACAAACAAGTCAACACAACCTACTAAAGAAAGAGAGAAAAAAACGACCACCATACTACCGTAAATTCAAGGTATCACAGAACAAATAGGAAGAATTCTCAACAAACACAACATCCAAACCATATTTAAACCACCTGCGAAAATAGGACAACTTCTAAACAACCCTAACGATAAAAACGCACCTCTCACTGATCCGGGAGTATATAAACTCCCTTGTTCTTGTGGCAAGGTCTATATTGGAGAAACCGGGAGTTCGGTGAGCCAACGTTTAAAGGAACATGAGAGTAAAGTCAGGCTAAGCATTGCACGCAATCAGCACTAGTTGAGTATCATATCGAAACAGGACACAATCAATTTCCTACTTATGCTTTTTGTTTACAGAGTTAGCCTATCCACATAAGGAAGACGTAACTCATCCTACTCCTATTCAACTTTATAATGTTCATTTTTACGAATATAATAGTTTAGTACAACTACCTGGCCCAGCTTCAATTATACAGTTAGATTCAGGCTTTTACACTATGGGAACGGATGAGGGTCGCAAGTACATCATTGGATTATTCTTCCCTGCACTTGGAATTTTGCATCCATTATTTGCTAGAAGAGCGGAACTTGGTAATAAGTATGGATATGTTAAAATACGCATAGATGGCAACATTGCCAAAGTGACTGAACCAATATCAAGAGATGATGAAGTGTTCCGCTTAAGTTTTAGACCAAAACACATTGTCAATGTCCACTTACATGATACGGGCCGACAGGCCCCAAAACGTTATTATTGAAAAGAGAAAAACATTCTTGTCAAATCTAAACGTATCCACGCTTTTTGGGTACAATTTGTTTTTGAAATATACTATATAAAAGGATAAACTAATCCTGGTCTATCCTGTTTGATTTCTTAATTGATCAGAAAAAAAACTTGGTTGAAGCATCGTGCGAGAAATCTGTTAACTGTCTCAATTTTTTTGATTTGGGGTTCGGAACTTAACCAATAAGGCCATCAAAATCAACCATCACTTTTCTTCTCTGATTGGTCAACAAAATAAAACAACTTCTGCGTTCTGTAAAAAAAAAACGTTTCCGTCGCTTATGTCGCCTGCAGTTCAATTGTTCAGTATTTCAGCATTGTCGGCGATAAATATTAAATTGTAAACGGTACTTGAGCATTTCAGATTTTGTAATCTTTTTTCTATGTAGGTATTTGTAACTTTTGTCGAGAATCGAGATTGCGCAGCATGAAATGTAAAAATAATAAAATGTTTCTCTAGTTTTTAAAGTGCATGCGATACCTTTATTTCTTCCAAATAAAGGCTCAATAATCGTATGACTTTATTTTCATTATGTACTACAAATTTTTATCAGGTAAACTTACTATCATGTAAATGTAAATTTCACTGACTTATGACCGAAAATATGTACAGATGGCAGTTGCAGATAAACTTCGGAACTTTAGAGGGCATATTTTCACCACTGCAATGTCTGAAAATTGACCAAAGGATTTCTAAAATATTCATAATTTTTTATTAGGAATTCATAATATTTATCAATGGTTTCTTGAATTAAAACTTTTTTAATCCACATACATCAAAGATAATAAATATTAATACATTTTGTTGAAGAGTAAGGAATTTCTCTGCATTTATAATATTTTTTCCTAGGACTCTTCAGAAAATTCTAAACGATTTTTGAAGATTTCAGATATGTCGAGAAAGTATCTAAAGAATTTTGAAGGAATTTTTTTATTTTACAGGATCTCATCAAATTTTGGGAAAAATTCAAGTCAGTTTAAAAGATATTAAGGACTTCTATATATCGGGAAGAAATTTAAAAATATTTTATACATTTTTGGAAATCTTTCAATGTTTCAAAATATTTCAAATCTCTTTAATACTTCTTAAATTCCTATATATCTTTCAAACTGAATCGAATCATTCCTAAAATTTTGAAAAGTCTTCCAAAATTAAAAAATTATTATTATGCGAAATTAAATTAAAACGCGAGAAATTAAGTTCTAAAAAATTCACTGCGAACTGGATTTGAACCAGCAACCAACTCATTACATGTGAGGTGCTCTTCCAAAGGAGCTATCGCAGTTCACCAGTGAAAATTTCAGAACTTGTATTTCCTTAATATTGAATTAATAACTGGCCTTAAAATAATAACATCTCTAAAATAATAATTTCGATCGAAATTAAGGAAATACAAGTTCTGAAATTTTCATTGGTGAACTGCGATAGCTCAATTGGTAGAGCACCTCACATGTAATGAGTTGGTTGCTGGTTCAAATCCAGTTGGCAGTGAATTTTTTAGAACTTAATTTCTCGCGTTTTAATTTAATTTCGCATAATAAAAATTAACTTTGATATAGTAGATTATCTACTTATCAACGATTCTATAACAGAGACCTATGTTGAATCTAACATACAAAGTACTGGTATTAGGCCTCCAAAAAGATTTATATCCTATGTTCTAACTTTGTAACTAGTTGTGCTAATGTCAAAAATGGGTATTTACCATTCAGGAGGGACCTCTGTAAGGCCCCCTACAATGTAAAACAGACCTGCGAATCTTTAGTGCACGCAGGTTCGTAAACGTCTAACCATGTACGCATCGCATTTCCGGATGACGGTACGCAACGAACAAAGAGTGCGTTCAATTTTGCCAAAAACTTGGCCATTCATGTTCGGAAACCATCGTTATGATTCAGAAAGTGTATGGTGACGAGTCTCTGAATGATACTCCCTTGATTTCTGGCTGCTTTCCGCATTAAAGTATCTTCTAGAAGGAAAACGATTTCAAGACGTAGATGAAATAAAACAGAATGCGACGAAGCAGCTGTTAGCTATTCCGAAAGGTGTCTTTAAGGAGGCTGTAATCAATTAGAGTTAACAAAAATAATACTTTCAACAATGTATTATTATTATTATTTATAACAATATTATTTTAGAATAATGCTAGTAAGTTGCGGTTTTTCTGGAATTTTCCACAATTTACAAAGGGATTATTTTCGTCGTGAGCTAAGTAAGATAAGATACATTAAAAAGTAAATGATTCTTATATTTTAACATTAAAACAATAACACGTAAGTGCGTCATTTTGGTAGAGGTGATGTGGCCTATTTATAAGTTTCACAATTCATAAATTCACAATCAATAAAGGTTTTTCGTTGAATCATTTTGATGATTTGAGAAAACATGTTATTTATTGAAAAACAATTTTTGTTTATTTCTACAAAATGCTTCAAGAGAGCATTTAATTAGAAACACGCAAAAGATTTGGTTGAAAGAGCTCTAATGCTAAAAGTGATCTGATCTCGTCGTAGAGCACGTGCCGCTGAAAAATAAAAAATCAGTGAATCCGTTCGCATCCCAGTGATCCTTATCAAATAAAGTGATCCGACAACGAAAATGAATTGGGCCTCAAAAATTCAACAATTATATACAAATATTTTTTGCAAAATTATACATAAAATAATAAATTAGAAGGATAGCGTCAGCATTTTCTTTTTTAATTATCAAAATTCTGAAAACGACCATATGATCCACAAAGAAAATCGCAACATTTCATGGACAAATCCGAAAGTATCCTGGATTTTCAGTGAGACGAATTTAAAAAATACACTTAAAAAATACACTATAAATTAAAGATATATTTGCCAACGGAAGTAGTAAACCTCACTAAGATGATACAGATAATTCCAATCACAGTCATTTTGTTGAAGGAAGGGAAAGCCACTTATGAATAATTCCGAGAGTGTAATTAATCAATGTTCTGCGAAATTTTTTAGTTTAAATATACTATTCGTTATCTCATTTATCCTTCTGAATTATTTATATAGCATATCTCTGTTTCTCCTTCACTGGAAAAGATTTCAACAGTGTACCTTTCCATTACATATCATCTATATTATTGCTAAAATAATCTGAATGATAAACATTTCATTCAAAGGTCTACATAATTCTACAAAAACTTACCAAAAATTTATCAAATTTATGATTTTCTTTGTTTTCAGCACTCTTAAAAACCGTCAAAATAGCATTTCCTATCTGATAAAGATTTGATAAAGATATATCCATTCATAGATGGATAAGGGGTTATTTGAGTATTCTGTAGCCTGGAAAATACTTAGAATTTTTGGGGACTTTTCTTCAGAATTTGAGTAGACATCTTGAAAAGTTAATAAATAATATTATATGGTATGCTTCATTTAATCCTGATATCTTCTTAAAATAAGTTTATATTTCCATCTAGAAAATTTAAAAAAATGTATTATTTTGTGTTTCAGGTACGTATGACTTATACAGTGGATTATTTTCTACTTCAGAATAGAATTTAATGATCGTATTGGTAAGTAAAAAATAGAATTTGACCATTTTAAGCCCCTCAAATCAAAATTTTTTAATTTGGACTCACTTTTTTCAATTGAGTTTTTAAATGAAAAGTCAGGGTGTCTGCTCACCCGAAAAACCTGAAATTATCAGGGAAGGAATTGTTTTTGAAGTCAGAGAATTTTGAAGAGCAGGTCTCATATTTTTTTAATAATTTTAATATCAAAAATAATAAATGCTTTTTTATTCGTAAAGGTAACTTCATGCTACTAGTATTATACATATACAACTTCTGTTTAATATTTGCAATATATAATATCAGGAAAATATCTTTCATTTAAAAATTATTAATTTGTTAAATATGCATTGAATTTTAAGCATGGAAATAAAACGAAATAAAAATTTGTTTTCATTTTAATTCAAATTCATGGACTTTTTTTGAACAACTATTTTTGTTAACTTACATGAATTATTATCTAAAAAAGTGAGAGGAAGACAAAAAGTTAAAAATGTCCGAAAAAACCGTAACTATTTAGTATTAATATGGAAGAAGATAGCTATAAACAATAATAATTTGTCAAAACAATTATTTCTACTAAATTGAATTAAATATTAACTCACTCCAAGTGAAAAATGGACAAAAAGTTGAAAATTTCAGAATAAACCGCAATTTCTAGCATTATTCAAAGAGAATATTATTAACAATAATAATAAATTCTCTAATCAATTATGTTTGTCAACATTAAAACACTATTACCTCATTCTAATTGAAAATTGGACAAAAAGTGGAAATTTTTTGAAAACCCGCGACTTTCTATCTCTATTACAAGAGAAAATTGCTAAAAATCATAATAAATCGTTGAAACAATTTTTGTAAACATCTAATTATCAGTATTAGGTAGTATTTTATGTGTTAAAAACAATTTTCATTAAAAAACCCGCAAAAATATCATAAATAGCACAAAAACTCGTAACACCCATTTTTTCACATATGGGGTTTTATTTGGAACCTTATAAAACAGTCTTATGGGGGTGATATTCAAAAAGTAATATTTCATTCGAATTTTATGGCTAATTGTTAAGCGAAGTGTTGAGCTTCAACTCGATTCAGCTAATATTGAGGATCCTAATTAAAATTTACAAAAGCGTCTTTTTTATTATGGGAAATACGTGTTAAACTTTATGTGGCCTGCGCCACCTCTGAATATAATTTTTTTTTTCAACAAAAAATTGATTTATTTTTGTGTGGATTTGAACAAATTTTCGGGCGATATCCATAAAAATTAAAAAAAAATTCCAATGCATTTTTGGACGCGTCGTAACTGCGTAAAAATAAGTTCAGCACTTTCATTCTTGCTTACAAAAATTCTAACATTGACCAAACGGTCCAGAAATAAAATTTCAAAATTTCAGGAATAAACCGAAAATATCCTGAATTTGGAGAGAGAAGAATTTAAAAAGTACACTCTATATTGAAAAGAAATTATATTTACTAACAAAATTAATAAAAACCACTAAGACGATACACAGAATTTCAATTACAGTCGTCATTTTCTTGAGATAATAAGAAAAACCCACTTATGAAGAATTTCGAGACAAGAATCTCTTCAAAATTTGTGTGTGTGTATATGTATATATATATATATATATATATATATCCGTTACTCAGACATACATAAGGCAGGTCAGAATTTATAGATTTTCCAATTAAAAAACACCAAAAATCTTTTTTTATGTCCCAAATCATAACGAGTGAGACATTTCGGAAATACCCTTAAAAACCAACCTTGTTGACACTCAAGTTCATCATTATTCAAGGCATTTTTACAATATTTGCTCAATATTTCCAATCTTCTATGGAAAATTGGAAAAAAAAATTTTTTTTAAATTTTTAAAATCGAAACCGAACTCTGTTGAAAAGTAGCGCATATGTAGGCCCTGAATGTGTATAAATATTTTGGCTATCGATCCATTGTCATTTTAAGATTGTAGAAAATTCTTATGCTTCTTAACTTTGTTCAAACAACCAGAAGGCAATGTTTTTAAATTGAAGGCAGGTGACATCATGTTTTCAATTTCACAATATGACCTTCTTATTGTTTCAATAGAGTTAAGAATGTTACTTGAGACTATTCTTCGTCTCTTTAGTTATGAAGAAATAAATTATGTGGGATAGCTAATTCTGAAAAAAGGAAGTATAAGTTTTATAAATTACACAGTGCCAAAAAAAGAATTGGTGACAGTACTCGGACTAACAGTATGTGTTTCCTTCAAATTTATTTATTAATTAATTTATTAATTAATTGATTATAGTCGCACCAACTGCCAGGGTCATTAGCGACTGTACTATAGGGCTAATTTTAAAATTGATGTTATATGTGGGGTAGCCACCAAGGGACAGAAGCGAAAATTTTTTCAAAAACATCCAGCCAAATTGAGCTTCAAGAATTCAACAATTTTATCCAATTATTCTATGCAAAATTATACATAAAATAATAAATCGAAAGGATTTTCTGAAAGAAAGACGCGCTCTTTGTATACACAATTATTCTTTTGCGTCTTGTCGGCTGCAGAAAACCTATATTTGAGTTATTATTTTATGAATAATCTTGCTATAACAACCGTTTTTTTCTTTAACAAAGCTTTTCTATTTCCATTTGTATAAGCTTCTTCTATTTAATATATACAGCCCTCAATAAATTCCTATGTTTTCTGCCATTAGCATAGTTTTCTACTTTACTTCCTTACTTTACTTTCTTTCTTAATCATAAAAATTCTGAAGATTGCAAAATTTGAGGGATAGGTCCGAAAATATCCTATATTTTTACAGTCAGATTAGAAAATGCGCTTAAAAAATACAATTTAAATTAAAGATATTAGATTTACCAACAGAATTAATGAATACCGCTAAAATGATACACATATCTCCAATAACAATCGTCATTTCCTCTAAATAAGCCAAACCCACTTATGACTAATTTCCAGATTGTAATCAATCAATATTCCTTAAAATTTGTGAGTGTATATGTATAATATTCGTTATCTGGTTTGTCCTTCCTAATTATTTATATCGCATACCTCTATTTCTCACACACTAAAAGCAGAAAAGTATAATTCGTATTTAGGAAATTATTATGTACAATTTAGAGGGGAAAAATGACTAACTACGCAATGAATCGACGATTATATTTATCAACCGAATTAGTATAAAACACAAAGGTATCCCTAGACACTTGGTTCATAAATAGTGAAATATAAAAATTAATTGTTTTGGTAACCACAACATTGCTTAGCAATAAAAAAAAATTCTAAACAGTTAATACAAAACAGTTTTATGTTTTCTCTTATAACCTCCTTGACATAACGCAAAACAAAAGATTTTGCAATTAAATATATTCATAAGACCCTAATGTCAATACAGAAATTCTTCATAACACAGAAAACGTTTTTCTTTACTTCGTTGTTGTTTGAAGAAGATTCTGGTTTTTCTACCAATTCGACCAAGAATTTACGTAGTAAATATTTGTTTATAATTTTATACATTTATTGAGTCTTTTGTCGCAAGGATTAAAAGTTTGTCCTTGCATAATATAAGGAATAATAATTGGGGCCCTTCTGAATATTTTTAATACAGATTAGAAAAACAGATACAAGATTATAAATTCACAGTGTCTTAGTACCGCTTCTAATGTAAGAGTTCTTGCTTCTTGACATTCTTTGTTGACAGAAAAACCATAGATAGAAACTTTAAATATGAAAGTCAAGGGACTTTAAAAATTCAGGTACCCTATTATTGCACCCAACTCTTCAATTCAAGGAATGAAAATTATGAAACCAAATCAAGAATGTAGATACATGATAAGCCATAAAAATTGTTTTTGTATTTCAGGAAAATCAAAGAGGATGGTCCAAGATTAGTTTGTCCTTTTATACAGATATTTTTACGATGAATCGTACCCAAAAAGCCTGAATACGTTTGGATTTGACAACATTTTTTTTTTATTACAAAAATTTGCCACCCTATCAGACTGGCCCATGCTCCTCGACATGTTCTGGACATAGATGAAGTCACGTTGGCAATATTTCCATCTATGCTTATTTTAACACATTCCAATTAATTTTCACAAATTTTTTAAATTCAGAACCTGAAGAATGAATAATAAGGAAACTAAAAAGGATGTTGAGAAATGGACATTTTTTTTCTCAAACAAATATTTTTTAAAGTAGGTTGAACCTTGGGCTTTTCAAATATGACCGGCATTTTTCTGCAAAACCTCGGAAATAGTACAATTATCATAAGTATATTGTGGTTCAATTTCCATAAACAAATCTATTACCTAAAATGAAATTTAAGAAAAGAAAAGGTCTCCGGCTCTAATTTCTTGACCTCTTAATCAATGTAAATTAACGAAATAATTGTTTAAATAATTTATTATTAAATTGACCAAACATATTGCGGTTTTTCCACATTCTTCAACTTTTCTTCGGCTCTTTAGTTATACATGAATGATAATCACCAAACTTTAACAATTATAATGGTTTGAACAATTCATTATTGCTTATACCAATCTTTTCTCAAATTAACCTGCAAAATTGACAACTAAAATTGGTTAAACAATTTCTTATTGTTCATTATATTATCTTTTCATTTGGTATTAACTTATAAAGTTCAGGGGTTTTCTACATTCTTCTACTATTCATCGGCTCTTTAGCGATTAGAAATAATAATCAATTATATACTTTACTCTTTGATATATTTCTGATACTACGCACCTTACTAAAATTTTTCAGTAATTACTTCAAGGAAAAATTATATTCACTATAGTTACATCATTTGATACCGACAATTATTGTTCCTTGGTGAAGTATCATGAGGGGATAATTTTTTCAAGTAATTTGAAATTGGTTCCCTTGAAAAAATGAAATCCGCCGGTTGAAAATTGACACAAATCTGTATTTGTTTATAAACTTAACAATTACCTTGGATTTGAAATAATGATAGCTTAGCATTGATTTTACGTATATTCCAAACAAATATCAAATAATGAAGTCTGCAAGTGAAGCTTTTTAGCTATTGTGAAGTAGCGCTTTTACTCAATTTTTTTCATAAAAAAACTGTTTTTAATTGTTGTAAACTGCTGAATTTTATTTTTAAGGAGTGTCTCCGTTGATTTTATGATGTTTTACATAAATATAAGTAGTTTCAATATCTGTTTGTCGAAAAAAACTTTTCGTGTCTCACTTTAGTGGAATTATTCGTGTACCACAACGAATAAATAGTTGTGTGACTGGAGTCGTTTGTAGAATAGCTGATTCAGAGGATCATTATCCATGATTGGAAAAGTCACGTTGGCAATATTACGGTCTATGCGTACTTTAACTCTACCATACTTGTTATGAAGATCCACTCTAGGAGCCACCAAGGGATACAAAATATAGTCGTATATTGCAAAAATGAAACCTTTTTCCTCTATTGCTGTATAGGTGCCTGTTGTTAAGGCTTCAAATTCACCTGTAGTCTCTACAAATTCGCAATGGTGGACGTTCTCAATTTTAATGGGAGTATGATGAACTGCCTCTGGTTTATGTGGGATGACTGATTCTGAAAAAAGTATAGAGTCTTATTAATTAAGGACCACAAAAAAAATTCTTAACAGTTGTCACTGAATCCGAAATCTTTCTATCACGTCAAGCTTTCGAGAATATTGAATTTTTAGTTATTTTTTTTCAAACAATGTATGGTGCGAATCTGAAGTTCTAGAAACTTCTAAAAGTGCTCAAATTAAATTTTAAATCTAGTATTGCATGATATATTTGAAAGAATATTTTCTCCTACCTAAACAATTTTACAAATATAATCATCGTAAGGCACAAGATTAAAACTTTTGAGTCCTACTAGAAGTTTCTAGAATCTAAGGTATGCACTCGACGTTGTTAAAAAAATAACTAAAAACTTAATTTTCTGTATATTTTTTTTATATTTGGTATATTAAGTCTGTAAATAATAATTATTTTTCAATTTTGAAGCAATAAGTCTTAAACACGTCATGATGATATAATTGATGTGGCCTATGTAAAAGTTTTATATTATTTTGCATTATCATCGTTTTAATGAAAAAAATGTTGTCCTTCCAACAAAATCGTTTTGTTGACCGAGTGTTGTTTATTTCAGAATAGATTTTGTTCAACTTAACCAAATTTGTGATGAGTTGAATAAATTCCTTTTTTTGAATCAATACATTTTCGTGTAAAGTGATCTGGAAACCAAATCGAACTGGGCCTCAAGAATTCAGCAATCCTATTTCATTATTTTCTGCAAGATTATGAAAAAAAAACACTTCTCAAAGTGAAGCTTCTTTATTTCCATTTCTTATAAGCTTCTTCTATTGGATTTGTAGAGCCCTAAAATTCCCGTATTTTCTATAAAAAATTAGTAAGTTTCTACTAATATTTAGTAGCTTATTTTTCTTTAGTGAATTTGTTACATACGATGCTCTATAATATTTCGAATTTTATAAAACAGTAATATATGATATCAGAACTGATAATGTAGAGTCTCGAATAGAACTTTATGAATTCAAAGTCGCGCCACGTCATGATTGCCACGTCGTGAATGTGTAGAAAATAGGGAAATGTGTAGAAAAAAAATATCCTGTTCTGAGAGAAATGAACTTAATACGCTTCATATCAAAGATATTATTCTATTTACCAACAGAATTAGTAAAAACCGCTAAGACGATACACAGAATTCCAGTCACAGCCGTCATATTCTTGAGATAAGGGAAACCCACTTATGAAGAATCTCGGGGAAGAAGAATCTCTTCCAAATTTATTGGTGTACATATACTCTTCGTTATCTCATTTAACGTTCTAAATTATTTCTATAGCATATCTGTGTTTTCCAAACACTGAAAGCGCAAAACTACACTGTTAAAAATTTCCGCTCGAAACTTCCAGCAAATGTATTGGAACAGGGTGTCTACCCTACCTGGAAAACCTGGAAAACCTGGAATTGTCAGGGAATTTTTATATACCTGGAAAAACCTGGAAATGTCAGGGAATTTTTTTTAAAGTCAGGGAATTTTTTCGTGAGCGTGCTTAATTTTTTTTTAAATTCCAATATAAAATTGAATAACAATGATTCTTCATTTGCAAAAGTGACTTTATATTACTGAATTTAACTATTTTGTTGAAAATTCGTTTTTTTTTTTTGGTTTGAAATTAATTTATTTAACTGACAATTGAACTA
>CAKNYM010038213.1:35110-51042 GCA_932195095.1 Andricus curvator | reverse complement strand
ATCCTCTTGTAAAAGTGGTCCAGAACCGGCCTTACTTATCTACTAATTTCCTATATGTTTACTAAATTCATTACACTTTGTAATTTTAGTATACTCCCAGGCGGAAATATTATATATAGTTTATATATAGTGTGAAGTATTATATATAATATTCATTTGTTTTATACATTTTTTATATAAAACAAATGAATATTATATATAATACTTCACACTATATATAAACTATATATAATATTTCCGCCTGGGCTTACGTATACTAAATTTCTTTTATGAAGTTATAGGTATACTAAATTTATTAATTGTACAATAAGTTTCTTTCATGTATATGAATTTCATAGTTTCTGTATACTAAAATTCATATACGTGTTTACTGTACTCAGCTGCGCAAGAGCGTTTCAATTTACGCGAGTCGGGCAACGTGGCCGGTAGCAGGCTCGTATGTCGCTGATTTTTTTTGAGTTTCTTTAAAAGGTATGTTTAATTTATTAACTTAAATGTAGCTCAACGATATGATTATTGAAAATTAAAACTTTGTTCTTTAATTTAATTTGTCATCCGATCATGTTTACAGATGACGAAGACGGAACCCACGCGAAACGGAATGCGTATACTGAATTTAGCATATGCGTAAACTAAATTTCGTATACATGTATACTGAATTTAGTATGGGTGTATACTAAATTTCATGTACGTGCATACTAAATTCAGTATATGCATATACTAAATTTACTGTACGCTGGTATACTAAATTTAATTACATGTTGTGCATTTTTGCTTCCATTACATGTATACTAAATCTAGTACAGATTTTTCTAACAGTGTATGCAAATACAGTCGGTGAACGGAAGGGAAGGAATCGGGGAATTGGGGAATATAATATTTCAGAATATTTGTGTATATTTAGGAATACTTCGGAATATGTGGGAATATTTAGGAATATGAGGGAATATTTCGGAATATAAAGAATATTGAAAGAATATATGGGACTATTTAGTGAGTGTACCAGGAATATCGGAGTGGTCGACCCCTCGAAATTTTGGTAAAAATTGTTCCACCAGGGTGTATGGTTGAAGACGAACTTTTTTGTTAAAACTATCGTTTTACATCTGAAATTTTCAAAAATCGTAACACTTGGTCACGTCATACCTCGGTGGCCGGTGGGTGGGCGGGGTCAGAAATATAAAAAAAAAAAAGGATTTCATATTTTTTGAAGCGTCCCTTACCTGATATTCCCCCAATTTCCTGTCGTGCTAAAAAAGCTCAAATTAAAGACAAGTATTCCTCGACGCGAGACGGAATCTTTTCCGCTTCGTATTTGCTAATTTGATTCCTTCGGAAACCGGAAATCGCTTCCACGAAGCATTAGCCAGTGGTTCTCAATGTTCCTCTCGTGAGCAATGCAATGACTGGAAACAGCTGAGCAGCAAAAAAAACCCGTGGATTCTGCCTTTATGGCTACAGCCTCTCCAGATAAGCAAAACCGACTTATCCGTCAGCCAGACGGACAGACGAATGGACATGTTTAGGTTTATGTATGTGCGTGAGTTTATGTGTTTTGTGTGTGTGTGTCCATGTACCTTGTATCGTCCCGAAGGGGAGAACATGTGTTCTTCTTCGTGGATTCTTCAAGTCGGTTCTTCAACCAGTAGCGCCTTGAACACCCGCCGCGAAAGAAGTCCCAAGATTTTATTTGATCGATTCGATTTTTTATTACTATTATTTTTTTTTTAAATTTAATTATCAATGTGCCGGGGCTGTCGAAATTGGATACGCGAAGCCGAAAGTTAAAGGTGATGTGGTGACTTTCCCCGATTGGGAGAAACACGTGCTTCGAACCTGGATTACAAAACTTAGCTGTATAGATTTGAAAAAAAATATTATAGTGAATTATTTTCAGACCTCTTCGAGTGCTCCCGAATTTTTGGATAATTAATTTGAGGCATATTAATAATTTTTCAGTTGTTATGTGTAATTATCCACCTGCTACCATTCATTCTTTCTCTGTTCTAGTGGAAAGATTTTTATCCAAAAAGTAGAGAAAACTAAAACTATTTTCACGGGGATCTACAAATAAATACAATAAATTACAACCAAATTAATTAATTTTGTATTTTTTTGTAAATTGTTGTATTTTATTGTAGTTTTAATTTTCTATAAGAATCTACAGGAATTTACAGCTTTTGCAGCCAAAAAGTTGTTCTTTTTCGACCTAGGATGACAAATATTTACTCTCTTTTAAATTAGTAAAGTATAACTGATTGTCAGTTAAATTCTACTAATTGCTGTAGCTAAAATTGAGTCACTGACAAATTAGTAGAATTGTATTCATTGGATTAGTAAAACAAAAATTACTAATTTAATCAGTTATATGTATATACCTGCAGTAATATAACTGATTAATCAGTTATATTTGTATTGAAGAAATCAGTTAATTTTAAGAGGTTATGTTCCAAATATATTTGCGCACCATTTTTAAACGTGAAATTGTTTAAAGTTTAAAATTTGTTCACACATGTAATAATTTCTTATTCATTTATTAAAATGAAAATTTCAAAATACACAATTAAATCAATTAAAATTAAGTGTACTGAATGAATTAGTAAAATTTCTACTAATTCAAATTTAGAGAGAATGAGGTAATTTTCAATTAGGATGTGTAAATGATCGCTATTACAAAAAAGCTTCTATGTTAAAATTTTAAAGGAATGGTAGAATATTCAAAGGCAAGAATGAATAATAATTATTAAAAAAAAAACCTTACGTTTGAAGTTTTTTTTTTCAAATATATAGCAATCGATTGGACACCACGTGTCATTTAAAATTATGTCATTGCAATATTTTTAATATTTCTTATCCTAGGTCGAAAAAGAACCACTTTTTGACTGCAAATGAAAATTGAACAATTGAGAAAAATTTGATCACGGTCATTGAAATTAAAAAATTCGAACTCTTGAAAATAAAAATTTTTTCATTTGAAGTTATAAAAACTGAACCCCAAATTAAAACACTCAAAGTGGAATACTTTTGAATTTTAAACTTTTCAAATTAAAGCTTAAAATTTTTTAATTTAAACGCTCAGTAATTTTCGCGTATAAAATGAAAGCTTTAAAAACTTTTAAATTGAAATTTTTTAAATTAATAGCCGTCAAACTGCAAAATTTCAATTCTCAACTTTTAACATTGTACAGTTAAAATAAAAAAATTTATAAATTTTCCAAATTATGTCATTTTAAGCAATTTTAAGCTAGAAACATCAATTTATACATTAAAATTTGTTTTGAATTCTTTTTAAATATTTGCTTAAAAATTTGTTTAAAAAAATATAATTTCAAAATTTTCCAGGAATATAATAATAATTTTATTATCTTGGAACTCGAACTTTCCCAACAAATTTTGGAAAATCGTGCAAAAGTAAAAAAATTACCTTGAAATCATCCAGATTATTTTTTGAAAATTTTGTAAATCTTATTTAATATTCTTTTAAAATTAATTTTTCAAAAAAAAATTATTGTTAGTTTTTCTAAGAATTATGATACAAATTTTTTATTCATTTAAAACCTTTCAAAATTCATAAAAAACTTATAAATTTTTTGTAATTGTTCAATTGTTATTCATTATTCAAAAAAATGTATAAATCTTTTTAAATATTCTCTCTAAATTAATTTTTCAATATAAAAAATTATTTAAAATTTTCCCAGCAAAGTTAACCAATTTTTGTTATTCTCTCAGAACCTTTAAATATGAATAAAAAGCTTCAAATTTTTATTTCGAAATTTTCAAAAATCTACATTTAATTTTTTATTTTTCGAAATCTTTTTCAGTATTAAATTGAGTTTGGATCTTTTCAAAACCGATCTCAAAACTCATAAATATTTCTCAAACTAACTCACATTTTTGGAAAACTTAAATGTTCAAACAAAAAAGATAAATTCTCAACTAAAAATGTAATATTAAGTATTTCAATGCAAAAAGATTTTTATTTCAAATAAAAAACACTTGAATTCACCCCAAAAAGACGATTTTTTAACAAAATTGTTGAATTTGCAAGAAAAAAAGATTTTTCATTTTCTTTATTTATTTGCTTTAACGTTATATAAATATAATTTTCTTAGGTTTCTCGAGAAAATTCAGGAAGATTTTTGAAGATTTAAGATATGTAAAAAAAGTATGTAGAAAATTTCAAAATTTTCCAGGAATCTAATAATAATTTTATTATCTTGGAACTCGAACTTTCCCAAAAAATTTTGGAAAATCTTACAAAAGTAAAAAAATTACCTTAAAATCATCCAGATTATTTTTTGAAAATTTTGGAAATCTTATTAAATATTCTTTTTAAATTAATTAAAAAAAAAAAATTATTGTTAGTTTTTCTAGGAATTTTAATACAAATTTTTTGTTCATTTAAAACCTTTCAAAATGCTTAAAAAGCTTATACATTTTTTGTAATTTTTCAATTGTTATTTATCATTAAAAAAAAATTGTGAATCTTTATAAATATTCTCTCAAAATTAATTTTTCAAAATAAAAAATCATTTTAAATTTTGCCAGCAAAGTTAAGACATTTGTTTTATTTTCTTAAAACCTTTAAATATGAATAAAAAGCTTCAAAATTTTATTTCGAAATTTTCAAAAATCTAAAATTAGTTTTTATTTTTGGAAATATTTTTCAGTTTTAAATTAAGCTTGGATCTTCTCAAAACCGAGTTCAAAACTGCTAAATATCTCTCAAACTAACTCAAATATTTTCCAAATTGATAATTGTTCAATTGTTATTTATGCATCAAAATTCAATAATTTCATTTACATATTAAAAATTTGTTAAATAGAACAATTAAAATTGTAACGTACATATTGTACAATTTTACAATTATAACAATTGTAACAAAAAAAAATCTTGTATTTTTTGTAAAGATTTATAATTTTCTACAATAATTTACGTAAAATTAAAAGTGGTTTTATGACGTCAAACACCCAAATTAAAAAAATGTAAAATTCTGTAGTTTTCTGTAATACCTTGTAGATAAAAAAAAATATTTATAAAAAGTTATACAAATTTTTGAATTGTAGGAACTCATACTTTTTTGTCAACTTTCAAAATATTTCAAGGATTTTAAAGATTTTAAAAAGGTATATATAGTTAACCGGGTTTCTAAGATTTGAAAACATTTTAAAGATTTGAAACAATTTTACAATTTTTAAAAAGATTTCACAAAGTTTTAAAACATTTTAATGATTTCAAACGAATACAAAAGATTTCAGAATGACTTCACAATTATTTCAAAAAATTCAGAAAGAAGCATTTCAAAAGCTTTCAAGAATTTCAAAGATTTTAAAGATTTTTAAAAAGGTATACTAAACCAGATCTCTAAGATTTAAAAACATTTCAAACATTTGAAACGATTTCACAATTTTTTTAGAACATTTCAAAAGATTTTACAAAGTTTTCAAATATTTTCATGATTTCAAACGAATACAAAACATTTCAGACAGATTTCAAAACTTTTTAGAAGATTTCAAAAGATTCCACAAAGATTTTAAATATTTTAATTATTTCATATGAATAGAAAAGATTTAAAAAATATTCAAAAGAATTCATAAGGATTTCAAAAGATTTTAAGAATTCCAAAAGATTTTACAAAGATTTGAAATATTTCAATTATTTTGAACGAATACAAAAGATTTCAGAAATATTTTAAAGATATTTCAAAGAATTCATGAGGATTTCAAAAGATTTCAAGGATTTCAAAGATTTGAAAAAGGCTTTTACATCAGATTTAAAAGATTTCAAGCATTTTAAATATTTTAAAAAGGTATAGTAAACCAGATTTCTAAGATTTAAAAACATTTGAAACGATATCCAAATTTTCTTAGAATATTTCAAAAGATTTCACAAACTTTTCAAATATTTTAATGATTTCAAACGAATACAAAATTTTTTAGAAAAATATCACAAATACTAAAAAAAAATTCCTCAGGATTTCAAAAGATTGAAAAAATTTCAAAGATTTCAACAAGGGTGTAGTACACCAGATTGCAAAGATTTAAACCCATTTCAAAGATTTTAAACGATTTCAAAATTTTTTAGAAGATTTTAAAAGATTTCACAAAGATTTTAATTATTTCAATCGAATACAAAAGATTTCAAAGAATTAATAAGGATTTCAAGAGATTTCAACAATTTCAAAGATTTAAAAACATTTCATAGATTTTAAATGATTTCAAAATTATTTCGAAAATTTCAATCAAAAAAGTTTTTCTTCAAACAAAAAAGATGAATTCTCAACTAAAAATGTAATATTTAGTATTTCAATACAAAAAGGTTTTTATTTTAAATAAAAAACACTTGAATTCATCCCAAAAAGATGAATTTTTAACAAAATTATTGAATTTGCAACAAAAAAAAGATTTTGCATTTTCTTTATTAATTTTCCTAGATTTCTCGAAAAAATTCAAGAAGAATTTGAAGATTTAAGATACGTCAATAAAGTATCTAGGAAATTTTTAATAATTTTTTTCTATTCTGTATATAATAAATTTTCGGAATTCTCTTAAAGTTTTAAAATATTTTTAGTCTCTTCAAAAACCCAAAAATTTCGGAATATCTTTTAAACTGACTCTAATTATTCCTTATATTTATTGTTTTAAAATTTTCCAGATTCATTTTTGACCATTTTTGAAACCTTTTGTAATGTTTTATAGTCTTTTCAATTATTATCTTAAAATTAATGTTTAAAAATGAAAAATCACTTTCAATATTCCTCGTAATCTTGAGATTTTTTTTATTATCTTGAAACCTTTCAAAATCTTTAAAAAAAAACTTAACATTTCATTTCGAAATCTTCAAAATTTTGTTTTAAGTTTTTAGAAATTCTTCATGATTTTTGAAATTTTGGAAATACTTCTAAATATCTTATAAAATGATTTGAATTTTTCCTAAAATTAAAAAAAAAATACGTAAAATTAACAATATTTCCGTCAAATCTTCCAGATTCTTTTTTGATGATATTGAAAATATTTTGGAATGTTTTGAAATCTTTTAAAACATTTTCTTAAAACAAATATTCTCTTCTCGTAAAAACAATCTTATTTTGTGTTATTTTTTTTTAATTTTCAATATAATATCTTAAAATTAAATATTTATTTGATAATGAATTTTTCATTTTGTTATACTTTTAATGTTAGGAAATAAAAACCTAGTAATTCAGTAATAAATTTCATCTATCTCTCTCTCACAATTCATGAATCTTTGAATGCGAGGCACGTATCGAGAAGTGTTTTAGGCAGGCGAATGCCTCCATTTCCAAGTACCGAAAGCGGTGTCTTTAATATATAATTAGTGGATGTCAGCCCAATATTAATCAGCTTCCGAGGAACACAATAAGATGCCTGCAGACAAATTAAATGATCAGTCCTACTAAAAGTTAAGATTCATTCATTATCGAGAGGCTACAATCCTTAGAATCAATCAGTAGTTCAGTACCAAGAATTTTTGCACATTTAAAGTATAATGCATCAAATTCCCCTTCATTTTCCCACCACTAATCATTAAGCCACGCCTTGCGCTCACTAAGATCTGCCCTAAAAATTGCGCACGACTGCTATCAACTTTAAACAACTTAATTCTGCCTCAGAGTCTAATGAGTTAGTTTAATAACAAGAATGTTTGTACGTCTAAAGTATCGGTATCAAATTCCCCTTTATTTCAACCCTACTAATAATTAAGCCACGCCTTACGCCCACTAAGCTCCACCTTCGAAATTAACCGCACCCACTAACAAAGTCCATCAATTTACATCCGCCTTTGAGTCTAATTCGGTTGTTCAGTACCAAGAATGTTTGCACATTTAAAATTTCAGTTATCAAATTCCCCTTCGTTTCCCTACCACTAATATTTAGGCCACGCCTTACGCTCAATAATATCCGTTCTAGAAAAAAACCAGGCCCATTATCAACGTACAAGAAATCGAGTATCAAATTCCACTTCATTTTCCTCCACTAATAATAAGGCCACGCCTTACGCCCACTGATATCCGCCCTAGAATTTTACCAGTAACCACGCCTGCTATCAACTTCAAACAACTTAATTCTGCTTTAGATTCTAATTAGGTAGTTGATTACCAAGAATGTTTTGTACATTAAAAGTATCGAGTATAGAATTCCCCTTCGTTTTCCTCCCACTCATAATTAAGCCACGCCTTATGCTCGCTATGATCCGCCCTAGAAATAAACCAGGCCCCCTATCAACTTCCCACTATCAACTTCCAACAACTTAATTATCGAGTATTAAATTACACTTCATTTTTCCTTCGCCAATAATAGGGCCACGCTTTGAGCCTACCAATATCCGCCCTAGAATTTAACCAGTAACCACGCCTTCTATCAACTTCAAACAACCTAATTCTGCTTTAGATTCTAATCAGGTAGTTCCGTACCAAGCTTGTACATTTAAAGTATCGAGTGTAAAATTCCCCTTTGTTTTCCTCCCACTAATAATTGAGCCACGCCTTACGCCCACTAAGCTCCACCTCCGAAATTAACCACGCCTACTATCAACTTCCAACCTCTTAATTATGTCTTAAAGTCTAATCAGGTAGTTCAGTACCAAGCATGTTTGTACATTTAAAGCATCGAGTATCAAATCTACCTTCATTTTTCTCGAAAGAATAATTAAGCCACGCCTTACGCTGACTTACATCCGCCTTAGAAATTAACCATGCCCACTATCAATTTCCAACAACTCAATTCTGATTTAGAGTCTAATTAAATAGTTCTGTACCAGGAATTTTTGTACATTTAAAGTATCGAGTATCAAATTCCCCTTCGATTTCGCGGCACTCAAAATTAGGCCACGCCTTGAGTCTACGAAGGTCCGCCCTAGAAGTTAATCACGCCTAGTATCAAATTCCATCAACTTAATTCTGCCGTAAAGTCTAATCAGGTAGTTCAGTACCAAGAATTTTTGTACACTTAAACTATCGAGTATCAACTTCCCCTTTACCCCGCCCCCCACTAATAATTAGGCTATGATATACGCCCACTCAGGTCCGTTCTAAAAATTAGCCACGCCCAGTATCGACTTCCAACAATTTAATTCTGCCTTGGAGTCTAATCGGGCTTATTTTAACTCCGTCCTTAACTCCACGCCCTCATTAACGAAGCCTATCGACATAACCCCGCCCAATAAAATAACCACGCCCCCTTCGTTACGGATCTCTCCAATAAAAAAAGACTATGAAATTCTTCATGTAGTAACATTGCTTTATAATTAAAGTAGCCTTACAAATTATAATATAGCCTTGCTTACTCCTACTCCATGTTCTGACTTAGCTCCGCCTTATTAATGAACCACGCCCACTTTAACCCCTACCATCAACTTTTCTCCGCCTTAAAGGCTAGCCACGTCTACTCTGGCACCAAGTATAAAATTAGCTCCGCCCAAGAAAATAGTCACGCCCACTACAAGTATATAGAATCATATTTTTTTTTTAATTTTTTCTTGATTCGTGAATTTTGGGATTAAAAATACATTTATATTTTTTTTTGGGTGTCAACCCACAAATTTTTTCCCTCGACTCAAACAGTTCGATTAATTTGAACATTTTCATTCCGCCCTAGTATATAATAACTTGATTATTTTGGCAATTATTTATTAAATCTTTTCTTTATGTGAGAATTTTTCTGTTTGTACTTTCTGGTTTGATAAGAAGAAATTTGAGTTTATTTTCGATTATTTATGATTTTTGATCGGCAATGGAAGCACGTAGGAAGAAAACGTAGCCAGAAACATACACTTCTTACACGATTCGACCGCACCTTTTAATTATTGTTGAACCTCTTTTTATATTCAGGTATCGTCTCACGTTTCAGTCATTGACAGAAGACATGTTCCACTCACTCTCATGATCTGCACATTTTTCATTCTCTGAGTACGATTTTAAAATCGTTGGAAAAGCTCCGGATCAAGTTTTAAACACATACAAAATATTGTTTTTTTATTTTTCTGAAAATATTTGAATAATTATATTAAAAATTAATTAATTAATGAGTTTGATTTCAATTTTTTTAAATGTTAAGTTCAGTTGATGACTTTCAATTATGAAGCCATTCAGTTTGAAATTGGAAATTTTTGATAAAAAATGTTTTAATTTAATGAACTGTAAATATAAATTAATTAATGGTTTATAAAATTGAACTGTAGTTTGAGTTTTAAAAATTGAACAATCATTAATTTTACAAGGAGCCTTTATTCAATTTTAAATTGTATTCAAATATTGTTTCAGTCTAAAAAATTCAATTTTTCACCCATTCACTTTGAAATTTTTGTATTAACAAAAAAATAACAATTTTTTGATATTAAGAAATATTTGACTGGGACAATTGAAAACCCCAAGAAAATAAAATTCCCGATACTCTAAAATTCCCGAAAAAGAAAATAATCGAAATAGAAAATTCCCGAAAGTATAAAATTAACGAAATATAAAAATCCCGAACTGGAAACTTCCCAAACAGTTTATAATAATACCAAATTTGAAAATTACTGATTAATAAAATTCCCACAGTTTATAATATTATCGAATTTGAAAATTTGCGAATAATGAAATTCCCGATACTAGAAAATTCCTGAATAATAAAATTCCCGAATTTAAACAATTTAAAACATTGTTTTTTTTCAATAAATATAATTTATTTATGAAAAATACAATAATGAAATTTTGGATCAAAGAAATTTTGTTGAACGTCGCAGTTTTAAGTATTTCATTTTAAAATTTTTAATTTCAAGTGAAATTGTTGATTTTTTATGTATAAATAACAATTGTACAATTAATAATTTAAAACGACTTCAAATTAAAATAATTTAACTTCTAATTTAAAAAGTGTTCAGTTAAAAAAATTGTAATCGGCCAATTTTTAACGTTTGTAACGTAAAATTGCTTAAGATATAATATTGAACATGATCAAATTTATTGATTCATTTTTCAATCGAGAGTATTGAAAATGATAGCGTGGATTTATATTTTTTAACCAAATTTTTTTTTAATTTCAATAACCCTGAAAAATTGTTGCGAACCGGGAAAAAGCCTCGAAATTATCGGGATTTTTTTCCTTGATCAAAAACGCCACCCAGTTTATGAAAATTCGTTGAGCATTCTAGGTCTTGAAAGGTCAACAATTGAGGGTTCGGATTCTAAAACTTCTAGAAATATTTCAAAACTATTTTGAATTTTTATTTTTATTTTCATGTTCTCATAGAAAATTTAATTGCGTATCTTTTTTCTCGGGACCTCACTTCCCTGCTTCCCCACCCCTCATTTCCTCTTCTTCCCCTCCCCTCATTACCCCTCACTGCACCTAGTTCCCCTCCCCTGATATCTCCACTCTTCCTCTACTTTCTCTGCCCTAATTTCCCCTATCTCCTCCCCTAACTTCCCCTCACTTCTCCTACTTCCCACCCCTCATTTCCCCTACTGCTCCCTCATTTCACTTATTACAGATAATATAGAAGAAATTTATAAGTTAGATATCGCAACTACACTCTTACCTTGAAAAGTGAAAATAAATAATAATTTCACATCACCAAATGAAAGATTAATTCAGAATTCTTATGCGATAAGATAGGCGAATGCATCTTTGAATTTTCCGCCCATTTAACTGACTTGACGTTGGCGCCATATATTACCGACTGAAGCTAATCCAGATCCCTACTTTACCGACTGAAGATAATCTGGATTCCGCTACTATAGACCGATGTCACTGCAAACTTCTACCTTATCATCGGTCGGTAATGTATGTTCCTAACATACCATCGGTCGGTAATGTAGGTCTCCGCGGTGCAGCAGATTAATTTTTGTTAGGAAGAGCCGACTGGTGGCATCTCAGTATGGACGCGATAAATTATCGTCTGTCGGTAAATGCCCAGTCGCTGATTTAATGTCGATTAGCTCGGAACAGAACCAGTGTCCCAGTCCTTTCCTAGGTATACTACTAACGCCGCTCAGTTAGAAAAAAGTACAGGCGATTATAGAATCCGATTTCTCAATTTTTGTTAAGATTTGAAAAAAATCTAGTTGATTGAAAAATATATTTTATGTTTTATTTAGATAGCTATGTGTATATATGTAGACTTGATAGATATATTGACTCTCGTCAGCAGTCAACTCAGAGGATCTACTCTACGATAAAGTGCAATGGCCAAGTGCTGTGGTTGTCGTGAAGTTTGTAACGGGCTTGAAACTTATCAGCCCCTGCAACAGAATCAAAATTGCAGCACCCTTAAGCTCTTCAGGGAGGGAGCCAATAGGGAGGGTTGTCGTACTCCCAGGGATCATACCAGAAAGCTAAGCGTTCGCTATGATGCTGTTAGGATAGTTGGAAAGGAAAGGTAAGCAACTAGGAATTACACCAAATCCCTGCAAATGCTAATAATATTAAAAATGAAGTATTTTTCTTTTAAATTACAATTTGATACAGGGTGAGAAAAAATGACTTTTTTGCTTCAAAATAACGTACAGCCCACAAATATCGACCGATTTGAACAAAAAAAAAATTTGAAAAAAAAGCCGATAAGATTTCTAAGAGAGTTGTTGAGCCTGATTTTTAAATTAGGCTTTCAATTTTTTTATAAATAAACAAAAACGACGAAAAAAATGGCAATGTTTTCTATTTGACGTTCCCGGTGCTCGTCAATAACAGGAAAATTGTTGAAATTGTCTAAGTTTCATAGAGTAACATTAGTTAAAGATGTTCCAATATTATTTAATTAACAAAAAAATTGTTATAAACAAATCATTAGTTGAAAGAATGTTTTCTACGATTTTCCATAATTTTACGTGTTTTAAGTTATATTGAAAGAAATTTGGATAAAAACAATATAAAGATGAAGAAATTTCTTCTTGAGATTATTATTGTTAATATTATGAACAAATTTATTAATCAAATGCATTAATCAGGCATTTTTCGACAGAAAAATTCGTTTTACTATGTCATTTTTTAAAATTAGGAACTTTATGATAATTTTAGCAAAATTCATAATTTATTGATTAATTTCATGATTTTTTAAACAAATTTTATAAACAAATGCATTATTCAGGCATTTTCTGACAGAAAAATTAGTTTTTTTCGATTTCAGTCTTTTTAATTGGGAACTTCATGATAATTTCAGCAAAATTCATAATTGGTTGATAAATTTCATATTTTTTAAAAAACAAACTTAATAAAAAAATGCATTATTCGGGCATCTGTCGATGGAAAAATTGTTTTATTTTTTTCGAAGCCAGTCTTTTTAATTGGCAACTTAATGATAATTTCATTAACACTCATACTTAGTTAATAAATTCTATGATGTTTTAAACAAATTTAATGAACAACAAATAAATTTCAGTTGAAACTTTAACTATTTTGTTGAAAGTTCGTTTTTTTTGTTGAAATTAAATTTTTTCAACTGAAAATGTAACTATTCCAGTTGAATATTTCATCATTTTAGTTTTAAAAAGTTTGGTTGAAAATTTATCTTTTTTAGTTGAAAATTCAACTATATCGTTCAAAATTCATGTATTTTGTTGAAAAGTCGTCTTTTTTTTGTAGATAATTAATCTTCTTGTTTGAAAATTAAACATCTTGTTAGAAAATTTATCGTTTTAATTGAAAATTCAAGAATTTCAGTTAAATATTCATCATTTTATTTGAAAATTTATCTTGTTGGTTGAAAATTCCACTATTCCACTTGAAGATTCATAATTTTTAGTTGAAAATTCATCACTTTGTTTGAAAATGTAACTATTTCCTTACAAATATATTTTTTTTTAATGAAAATTATATATTTTTTAAACTGAAAATGTAACTATTTCATTTTTGGTTAATTTATAATTTTTAGTTCAAAATTCAGCAACTGCATTTTCCGTTGAAAAAAATTGAATTTCAGCAAAAAAACGAACTTTCGAAATATGAGTTAAAGTTTCAACTGTAATAATTAAATTTTTCAGTAAAAAAATTAATTTTCAGCCAAGGAAAAAACGAATTTTCAACAAAATAGCTCAGTTTTCAACTAAAGAGATGAATTTTCAATTAAAATTATGAACCTTCAACCAAAACAATTAATTTTTAACAAAGGAGTTCAACTTTTAACCAATTAATAAAATTTTCATTTCAAAAAGATGAATTCTGAACGAAAAATGTAGCAGTTGATATTTCAATCAGAAAATATTTTGATTTTTAATCAAAAACAGTTTAATTCAACCAAAAAAGAAGACTTTTCAACATAGTAAGTTGAATATTTAACTAAGAAAGATTTGTCTTTCAAAAGACAGAAAATATTGTAAAAAAACTGGTAAATTTTCAACAAAATACATGCAGTTTTAACGAGATACTTGAATTTTCAATTAGAAAAGATCAGTTTTCTACCAAAAATAGAGTAGTTAAATTTTCAACCAAAAACGCAACAAATTATCAACAAACTAGTTAAATTATCGACCAAAGAAATGAATTTTTAACTAAAGTGATGAATCTTCAATTAAAAAAATGAATTTTTAACAAACTAGTTTTTAATAATAATAATAATAATAATTAATAATTTCTCTATGATGCTTTGAAAATTTACAAGAATCAATTATGGAAACAATTTTCATAAACAAATTCAGAGTTTGGCTATTTTTCAGCGAATATGCTCAATTTGCTTACGGAATCAATCAAGTATGTCTTTCCAATAACTCTTTGCTACGATAATTTGCAAATTTCCAAAAATTATTAATTATTCAAAAAATTTTCATAAACAAATTCAGATTTTGGCTATTTTTCAACGAATACGCTCAATCTGTTCACAGTATCAATCGAGAATGTCTTTTCGATGACACTGTACCACGATAATTTGCAAATTTACAAGAATTATTAATTGTTCAAACAATTTTCATAAATCAATTCAGAGTTCGGCTAATTTTCAACGAATAGGCTCAATTTTTTACAGCATTAACTAAGAATATCTTTTCAATTGTTCTTTTCTACGATGCTTTACAAATTTACAAAAATCATTAATTATTCAAACAATTTTCCATAACAAATTCAGAGTTTGGCTATTTTTCAGCGAATATGCTCAATTTGTTTACGGAATCAATTAAGAATGTCTTTCCAAAAACTCTTTGCTACGATATTTTGCAAATTTAAAAGAATTATTAATTATTCCAAAAATTTTCATAAACAAATTCAGATTTTGGCTACTTTTCAACGAATACACTCAATTTGTTTACAGAATCAATTAATAATGTATGTTTGATGACTCTTTGCTACGATGCTTTGCAAATTTACAAGAATTATAATTAATTAAACATTTTTCACAAACAAATTCAGATTTTGGCTAATTTTCAACAAATAAGCTCAATTTTTTACTAAATTAACTAAAAATATCTTTTCAATTGTTCTTTTTTATGATGCTTTGCAAATTTATAAGAATCATTAATTATTTAAACTATTTACGTGAACAAATTCCGATTTTGGCTATTTTTTAATCCATAGGCTCGATTTGTTTACGGAATCAATTCAAAATGTCTTTCCGATGACTTTTTTCGATGAGGCCTTTCAAATTTCCAAAAATTATTAATTATTTAAACAGTTTTCATAGTCAAATTCAGATTTTGGCTAATTTTCAACTAATAGACTTAATTTTTTACAGAATTAACTAAGACTATCTTTCCGATGAGTTTTTTCTATAATTCTCTGCAAATTTCAAAGATTTATTAATTATTTAAACAAGTTCCATAAACATATGAAGAGTTTGGCTATTTTTCAGCGAATATGCTCAATTTGTTTACGGAATCAATTAAGAATGTCTTTCCAATAACTCTTTGCTACGATGCTTTGCAAATTTACAAAAATTATAATTAATTAAACATTTTTCACAAACAAATTCAGATTTTGGCTAATTTTCAACAAATAGGCTCAATTTT
>CAKNYM010038213.1:0-17821 GCA_932195095.1 Andricus curvator | reverse complement strand
AGTGGGGGGGGGGGCTACATGCGTTCAGTTACGCTCGTCTTCTTTTCCAGGTTTAAGTGGGGGGTCTACGCATTTACTGATTAGTTACGAAAAACGGACGAGGAAAGAAGGGACGAGAGTGACTGTTTTCTTGTTTCTATTGTTTTTCCAACGCAATCCTCTTTTTATCGAGAAATAATGGTTCAAGGAAAAAAGTGTATGATACAAAAAAGATGTATTTTTATAGTAGCTACAACTTTTGTTTGAGACGTTTTTGAAAATTCTTCGTAACTATTGAGATAAAGAAAAAAATCATAATTTGTATGGGGTTTTTTATGGTTCTTACCATGAAGACGTCCTTGTCGCCAATTTTCACTATGATTTTCGTAATCAACGCATCAAAATACGTAAGTAAACGTGGGTTCAACGAAATCGGAGGGTTCACCTATACGGAACTTTATCCAAGGATGATTAGAATGAACGTCATGAATTAAAATAAATGTATGCGTTTTGCGGAAAATATGTATATGTTACTTTTAGTTGACCGGGAAAATTGAAAAACTTGACCGGGAAATGACCGGGAATTTGCAATCGTCCGCTGAATCGCCACCCTGTTTATGGTTCAGCTTTCTTTAAAAATTGTTGACCAATAAACGGTTATTTTATTATTTGATGTGAAAAAAGGAGACCTGGAAAAACTTGACATCTTGACCTGGAAAACCTGGAAAAGACCTTGAATTTCGTTCCTAAGAATCGCTGGACACCCTGTATCAGTTGAATTTTTAACCAAAAAGACAACTTTTTAACAAAATTGTTGAATTTTCAATGGAACAAAAAGCCATTTCTTTGAATCAAAGAATTTTTTTCGGACAAATAAATAAAAAAAATTGAATTTCTCGAAGAATTAAAGGCCATAGTAAATTCGATGCCTTTTATTTACGCGCTATCAGATATAGGAAATGCGAAACGATGCATCCCGAAAATCTAGAATCAACGTTGTAATTGATTTGCGACCCAGATTTTGCATTGTCACGACACGGAAAAATTTATCTACACACACGTGACATTCTCGTCAATAGTTTCGCGGTTTCCGTTTCCACGAAATCGAAATGTTAAATGTTGAATGCAAAATTTCAAATGTAATAAACACTTCAACTAGACATTTATTGTCAGAAATTCTGGATCACAGAACAAGAATTTCCTGAAATAACTCCCCAAAAGATATTTCCGATATAAATCAAAAATCTACAAATAAATACAATAAGTTACAACCAGAATTACAGAAAAGTACAATTTTTTTTCTATTATTGTGACAAATTTTGTACTTTTTTGTATTTCTTGTACATAGTTGTATTTTATTGTAGTTTTAATTTTCTAGAAGAATTTACAACTATGAGAATCTACAGGAATTTACTTCATTTTTTCAATAATAGACAAACCAAAGTCTTCATTTTTATCAATTTAATAATAGAAATTTACAAAAAATACAAAATTACAAAATAATACAAACGATATTTTAAATATAAAGACAAATCAGACAAATCAAATTTTGTATTCGAAATGATAATTATTACCATAGCTTCCTTACTCTTCAATAAAATGTATCAATCGATTCGTCTTGAATCAACACAACTTTTCTATATTCGCATCAACTTTATATTAGGAGAAGAAGAAAATTTTTGCTATAAAAATCGATTTTAAAAATATATAAATTACCATAATTTCCCTGCTCTTTAATAAAATGTATTAATATTGTAGGTCAATCGATTCGTCTCGAACCAAGGAATGTTTTCTATTCTTGCATCAACTTTGAATTACGTTGAATAAAAAAGTTATACGATAAAAAACGTATTTTCAAATATTACGCATTACCATAGCTTTTTTACTCTTCAATAAAATGTATAAAATATTATAGGCCAATCGATTCGTCTTGAATCAACACAACTTTTCTATATTCGCATCAACGTTAAATTATGAGAATGAGACAATTTTTACTATAAAAATCGATTTTCAAAATATATAAAATACTATAACTTCCCTACTCTTTAATAAAGTGTACTAATATTATAGGTCAATCGATTCGTCTCGAAGCAAGGAATCTTTTATATCCTTGCATCAACTTTGAATTATCTTGAAGAAAAAGTTGTTACTATAAAAAACCTTATTTTCAAATATTATGCATTACCATAGCTTCCTTACTCTTCAGTAAAATGTATTAATATTATAGGTCAATCGATTCGTCTCGAATCAAAACATCTTTTCTGTTCTTGCATCAACTTTGAATTGTGTTAATGAAAAAAGTTTTACTATAAAAAAACGATTTTCAAAATATATAAATTACCATAACTTCCCTACTCTTTATTAAAAAATATATTAATATTATAGGTCAATCGTTTCGTCTCAAACCAAGGAATCTTTTATGTTGTTTATATTCTTGCATCAACTTTGAATTATATTGATGCAAAAAGTTTTACTGTAAAAAACCGTTTTTTCAAATATTATGTATTACCTTAGCTTCCTTACTCTTCAATAAAATTTATCGATGTTATAGGTCAATCGATTCGTCTTGAATCAACACAACATTTCTATTCTCGCATCAACTTTAAATTATGAGAATGAAACAAATTTTACTATAAAAATCGATTTTAAACATATATAAAATACCATAACTTCCCTACTCTAAAATGTATTAATATTATAAGTCAATCGATTGATTTCGAATCAAGGAATCTTTTATATTACTATAAAAAACCGTATTTTTCAAATATTATGCATTACCATAGCTTCCTTACTCTTCAATGGAATGTATTAATATTATAGGTCAATCGATTTGACTCAAATCAACACATCTTTTCTGTTCTTGTATCAACTTTGAATTATGTTAATGAAAAAATTTTTACTATAGAAAATGATTTTCAAAATATATAAATTACCATAACTTCCCTACTCTTCAATAAAATATATTAATATTGTAGGTCAATCGATTCGTCTCGAATCAAGGAATCTTTTATATTCTTGCATCAACTTTGAATTATGCTAATGAAAAAAGTTTGACCATAAAAAACCGATTATTGAAATATTATTCAGTGCTAAAAAAAATGCAATAAATATTTTGAGAAATTCTTTGGCCAGTTTCAAGATATTAGTGGTGAAAATAAGCCGTTCAAATTTCATTAATTAATCTGCAAATGTTTTCAAGTTATCGTGTTCACAAAAAAGTGTGATCTCCATAAAAAAACCGGACAATTGCTTAGAACATTGTATTAGACATTTTTAAATTAAGGAAGGTTTAATTAAATGAATTTAAATTTTTTTGAAAATGTGCAAATTTGCACAGCAGTAGTGTGTGGTCCAAGACAGATTTCATATGAAATCAGTCAAAATATGTTTCTGTTCGATAGATTAATAAAAAAAATGTGCATATAATTTCCCCAAATACAGTACTTATTTATTTAAAAAAAAGCATTTATTTCAATTCACAGTTGCGCCTTAAAAGTGACATTATTCTATTCCTTTCTATTCTTTCTTTGACATTTCTCCACTTTTTAATTCCTTCCAATACGCTTCCATTACATTTTTCTGAGTGGATTAAAAAGACTAGCTTTCGCGTCTTCAAAGTGACATTATTCTCTTTCTTTCTATTCTTTCTTTTGCATTCCTCCATTTTTTAATTGCTCCCAATACACTTTCATTCAATTTTTCCAAGTCGATTAAAAGGAATAGGTTTTGCTTTTTTTTCTACTCGTTGGTGGAACTTTCGATGAAGGAAAATTCACGTATTAATGGGAATTCAGATTCTGAATTTTTTTGAATTCTTCTCTTCTTACCCGGATAAGATCGAATTCTTTATCCAGATTTTTCCCATATGTCAGGTTTTTGAGATATCTTAACCTAAAAGTGCAAAAATGGATATTTTTGGCCATATTTGAGGCAATGTAACGCGATCAGCATTTTTTTTCTAAAAACTGCTAACGCTATCGTTTGATATTTCTTTTTACTCTTCATGTACATGTTTAATCGTGGAAATGGACCGTTGTATATTGTATATCGCCCGAACAATATTCAAAACGTACTTGACTCATGAAATCACTTGAATCGCGAACTTTCTAAATTTTCGGAGAAGCTGTCATTTATGATACATTTTTTTTTATTCCGTTGGTAGTACTTCTTGAAAAACGTGCAATTCCGTGTCGGATACGTGTCCGTACTTCAGCCATACTTCAGCTACACTTTTGTTATACTTTACGTAAACTATTTCTTTATAAAAATGCTAATTTTTTAAATAAATGAAAAATATCATTAGAAAATATATTACTCTTTAACATTCACTAGTTGTGCTATTAATTCAAGAAAATAATAACTTTTCACGATTTACAGGAGAAAAAGTTGTGTATCATTTATTACCATTTATTATTATTTATTATATTATATTATAATTTAGAAATTATATTATTATTTATATATATATATTATAGGATTGTTTAAACAAAAATTGTAAAAAATTTTTTTTACATTTTCTATTATTATATTCCCGGAGCCCTAAATGAGCCCTAAATTATTGTATAAGGTGAATTTTCTGTAAAATCATTTTTAGTACGTTTTACAGCAATGTTCGGCTAGCTTAACGTTAAGCTAGCGCAAACACTAATTTAAAAAAAAATATTGGAGCCCTAAATTTGAGACTACGCGCCCAAATTAGTCCACAATGAGCCCTAAAATATGCGAATGGAAAGAATCGCTTTTTATAATTTTCTTCACGTATTTTTTATAACGTTAATGTGGCACAACACTATCTATAACAAAAAAAAAAGGGCAAAGGAAAAATCGGATGACTTCCGGTTGACGATATTTCAGGAGCCCTAAATAAGCCTGAAATTATGCAAGGGAAATAAAAAAAACTAAAATTTTTTGGTAAATTTGTTTAAACAATAATTGTTTAAACAATTTTTTATAATGTTAAAATATCATATTCGGGGAGCCCTAAATGAGCATTAGCGTGGTATAAGAAAATAAATATGTTCAATTCATTTTTAGTAGGATTGTTTAAACTTTTTTTTTTTCAATTTTGATTGTTATATTCCCAGAGTCCTAAATGAGCCCTAAATTATTGTATGAGGTGAATTTTTTGTAAAATCATTTTTAGTAGGTTTTACAGCAATGTTCGGCTAGCTTAACGTTAAGCTAGCGCAAACGCTAATTTAAAAAAAAAATAAAAGAGCCCTAAATTCGGGAATAGGGGCCCAAATTAGCCCTAAATGAGCCCTAAATTATGAAATAGGTTACATCTCTATACCTGAATGGTGTTGTGCCAGCTTAACATACCTGAAAAAACTACTTCTATATGGTGACCAGAAAAATGTTACACACACATACACACACGGAAATTAAAAAAAAATTTAATTTCGAGCTCCTGGTGTCGAATTATATCAAAATATGTCAAAAAAGTATATTCCGGGTGTCTACCCTACCTGGAAAACCTGGAAAACCTGGAATTGTCAGGGAATTTTTATATACCTGGAAAAACCTGGAAATGTCAGGGATTTTTTTTTAAAGTCAGGGAATTTTTTCGAGAGGATGCTTAATTTTTTTTGAATTGCAATATTAAATTGAATAACAATGATTCTTTATTTGTAAAAGTAGCTTTATATTACTGTATCGAACTATTTTATTGAAAAATCGTTTTTTTGTTGTTTGAAATCAATTTTTTAAACTGAAAATTTAACTATTCTGTTTTTGGTTGAAAATTGGTCGGTTTTAGTTGAAAATTCGTGCAGTTTGTTGACAATTCGTTCTTTTCTGGTTGAAATATCAACTACTACATTTTTCGTTTCGAATTCATCTTTTCTGAATGAAGATTTAATTACTTAGTTGAGAGTTACTCTTTTGTTAAAAATTAATTTGTTGTTAAAGATTCATTTTAAATGAAAGTTCATCTCCTTGGTTGAAAAACGAGCTATTTTGTTAAAAATTCGTTTCTTTCTTTGGCTGAAAATTATTTTTGTTACTGAAAATTTAACTATTCTTGTTGCAACTTTAACTATTTTGTTGAAAATTTGTTTGTTTTTTTTTGTTGAAAATTATTTTTTTTACTGAAAATGTAACTATTGAATATTTTGTTGTAAAATTATCTTTTTTAGTTGAAAATGTTGACTTTTCTGGTAGAAATTAATCTTCTGGATTGACAATTAATCTTTTTGTTTGAAATTTAATGATTCTAGTTAAAGACTCATAATTTTAGTTGAAAATTCATGTTTTTAGTTTAAAATTCAACTATTCCAGTTGAAAATTTATCACTTTGTTCGAAAATGTAACTTTTTTTTTTAAATTAGTTTTTTTGTTGTTGCAAATTAGTTTTTTTTTCTTCCGTGAAATGGAACTATTCCAGTTGAAAATTACATCCTTTCAGTTGAAAATTCATTTCTTTGGTTAAACGTTAATTTTTAACTGAAAATTTAAATATTCAATTCTTGGTTGCAAATTTATCTTTTTAATTGAAAATTCATGTATTTTCTTGAAAATTCATCTTCTTTAGCAAAAATTAATCTTCTTGGTTGAAAAATCATCTTTTTGGTCGAAAAATTAACTATTTCAGTTAAAGATTGATCATTTCAGTTGAAAATTCATTTATTTTGTTGAAAAATCGTCTTTGTGGTAGAAAATTCATCTTCATGGTTGAAAATTCAAGTATTACAGCTAAATATTCATAATTTTGGTTGAAAATTCAATTTTTTTGCTTGAAAATAAAACTACTTGGTTGAAAGTTAAATTAAATTTGTTTTTAAAATAAATCTGTTTGTTTTTTGTGGAAAATTAATTTGTTTGACTGAAAATTTAACTGTTCCATTTTTGGTTGAAAACTGATCTTTTTTAGTTCAAAATTCAGCTATTTGTTTGAAAATTGATCTTTTTTAGTTGAGAATTCAACTGTCTAATTGAGAATTAATGCATTTATTTTTTAAATTGTCTTTTTGGTAGAAAATTAATCTTTTTCGTTAAAAATTCAACTATTTGGTTAAAAAATCATTTATCTTTTTGAAAATCCAAATTTTTACTTGAAAAGTTAGGAATTTTAATCGGTTTAAATTGAAAATTGAATTTCATATAGTGCCCACATTAATTTTACCAAAATATGCACTGAATTCTAAGTATAAGTAGATAAAATAAAAATTTGTTTTAATTATTATTCAAGTTCGTGGACTTTAAGAGACAAATTCAAAACATGATTAATTATGTTTTTAGTATTATTTAATTAATTTATCGTGCTAAAATATTTAAGAATATCTTGTAATATTAATTGAGTTCCTAGAAACTGAAAAAAAAACATTATTTATAATAAACTCGCGAAACTGTATACATATTCCGAGTCGATTGTTTTAAAATATGCGAAATATTTAAATGGCTCCATGCTATGAAAAATTATACCTGGAAAAAACTTGAGATACCTGGAAAAAACCTGGAATTGTCAGGGAATTTTTCTCCAGGATTTGAGTAGACACCCTGATATTTGAAAAAGGTCATTACAAACCTTCCTCTATGAGGAAGCAATAATCTTTTATGGTAGACAAGTCATCTTTTTTTGTTTATAATTTCATCTTTTTTTATTGAAAATTCAATTTTTAGTTGAAAGTGCAACTGTCTTTTAAAAAAATCACCTTTTTGACTCGAAAATTCGATTTCTGGTTTGAAAAGTCATCTTTCTTGGTTGAAAATTAACTTTTTTGTTGAAAATTCATCTTTTAGGGTTTAAAAGTTGCCCTAATTAATATCTATAGAATTTATTTCGCTTTCTATATTATATTGATTTATTTCTCCTTTTTTAGCGAGACTTTCTTTCATATTTATGCGGAATAAAAATCTCGTTTTTTTAGAGACTATTCTCGTTCAAGAGTTCCTGAAACGCCCATATTTGTCTCTACCAGCACCAACGTCAGACACGCTTTATTCAACCCAAGAGAGGCAAACGAGAAAACTCGTAGAACTCTGCTCCTCCAGACGAGGACAAATGTGACAAAAAATAAAAAAAATCCAGGCTGAAAACCGTATTAATTTTCGCGCTGAGTTTACATCGGGAAAAGGACGCCTCGCTGTTTTCTGTCCGCAAGAAAATACTATCGAGTTCAGAAATGCTGTCGTGGCCCCGATCGGGCCCCGACCTGGCAGCCATAATACGGCATGAAATGAACGCCCCGATCGGGGGCGGATTTGGTTGCCTGATTACCGTTCGGGGCTTAATATGGGCCCGAACTAGCTAGATCGGGCCCCATCAGGGTGTGCGTTTCATTCCCTATCCGGGCCAGATCGGAAAATTTCTGCTTTCCAAATAATAAATTTCTATACGATATCCTTAAGATATTTATATTTATATACTGGTCGGGGCCTGACTTGGCTAGATCGGGCCCCGATCAGGGTGTGCGTTTTATTCCCTATCCGGGCCAGATCGGAACATTTCTGCTTTCTATAGGATCAGTTTCTATAGGATATCCTATACTGAAATTTTGCCGGGGCCCTAATTGGGCCCCGATCGGGCCAGATCCCTATTCGCGCCAGATCGGGAAATTTCTGCACTGGAATCTTACTTCGCTTTTTGATACAAATATTTTAATCATATCTTGAGCATGGTCACTGACAGGGCGAAATGAAAATGCTAAAAATTAATCGAATCATTGAAGTTGAAAAAAAAATTTGTTCGTTGGAATCCGAAAAAAGTGTGATCATTTTTTTTAATCTGGTTTAAATCTTCTGTTGTCTTTTTTGATTCGAAAATCAATTTTAAAAATTCTATTGGCTTGAAAATTATGGCGAAGTTTTTATATGTGCAGTTTTTACTAGTAAATAGTAAGAAAAAATAAAAATTTGTGGTTAATTTAGAATTTTTCGAAAATGTGCTAAATGAATGTTTCTTGCGCTAAGTCACATGCACACAAAAAACATGTTTTTTACACATTTTTTAAAAATTTGAAGTTTAGGAAAAATTTATTTTTGTATTTTTTATTATTTTTCTTAAGCTAAAACTGTACATATAAAAAATTCGCCGTGATTTTTGCACTAATAAAATTTGTTTGAAAATGTTTAAATGAAAAAAAAGAACAAAAGAAATTAATAATCTATTTCCAATTAAAAAAAAAAATTTTGGTTGTCAATCGACTTTTGGGATGACTGAAAAATCCCGAAAAAAAATCTCGGCACTGGAAAATTTCCAAAAAAGAAAATATGTATTCGAAATAGAAAATTCCCAAAATTATAAAATTGCCGAGAATTTAAAATTCCGAAATTGAAAAATTACGGAATATGAAAGTTCCTGACAGTTTATAATATTACCGAACTTGAAAATTCCGGAATCTAAACAATTAGCAAATTTGTTAAATAATAAATAAATAATCAAATAAAAAATATGTTCATTAAATAAAATTATTTTATTTTATTTATTGTTTATTATTTCATTATGTAACATATTTTCAATTTTTTATATTTGGGAATTTTATAATGAAGGAATTTTCGTGTGTTGGCAATTTTACAATGTAGGATATTTTACGTCGGCAATTTTTATCGGGAATTTAAAAATTCGGTAATATCGTAAATTGTAATCTTTTTTAGTTGAAAATTCAACTGTTGACTGTTGTGTTGAAAATTCTTCTTTTTGAGCTGTTTGGTTTAAAAAAAATAGATTTTTTTGCTGTTGAAAATTAATTTTTATAACTGAAAATTTAACTATTTCAGTTCAAGATTATTTTAGTTGAAAATTCATCTCTTTCGTGGAAAATTCGTTTTTTTTTTGTTTAAATCAATTTTTTGAACTACAAATGTGACTTTTCTATGTTTGTTTTAAAATCGATCTTTTTTACTAAAAATTTATTTGTTCCATTTTTGGCTGAAAAAATTTTTGTTTAGTTGAAAATTTTATTATTTGGTTGAAAATTCCACAATTTTATTAAAAGTTATCCTTTCTGGTTGAAAATCAACTGAAATATTTCTTGATTAACAATTCAATTTTTTGTTGAAAATTCGTCTCTGCAGTATAAAAATTCATATATTTTAGTAGAAATTATAATATTTTTTGGTTGAATTCAGCCGTTTTTTTTTTATTAAAAATTAAAATAATTTTTCTGGAAATATCTTACTGAAAAATCTTTACTTTTTGAGAATTTATCTTTTTAGTTAGAAAATTCATCTGTTTGACAAAAAATCCATCTTTTTGATTCAAAAAATGCGATTTTTTTTTGTTGAAAATTAATTTTATTAACTGAAAATTTAAATATTTTAGTTGAAGATTTATCATATAAGTGAAAAATTCATCTCTTTGTTTGAAAATTTGTTTTTTTTAGTTTAAAAATAATTTTTTTAATTATAAATGTAACTTTTTCATTTTTAGTTCAAAATATTGATCTTTTTTAATTAAAAATTCGACTTTTTTGATTGAAAAATAATCTTCATGGTTTGGAATTTCCTCATTTTCGTTCAAAAATTCTACTGGTCGGTTAAAAATTCAACTATTGAGGTAGAAAATTAACTTTTTTTTTTTAAATAATATTTTTCTGTAAATTCGTCTTTTTAGTATAAAAATTTACCTATTTTAGTAGAAATTTATTCTTTTTTGGTTGACTTTAACTGTTTTTTATTTAAATTTAAAATCCTTTTTCATGAAATGTGATTCTTCTTTTTTGACTGAAAAATCTGTATTTATTGAAAATTTGTCTCTTTGGTTGGATAATTCGGCATTTTAGTTGAAAATCCATCTCTTTTTGTTGTATATTAGACCTTCATGGTTGAAAATTAGTTTCTTTTATTTTAAAATTCATCTCCTTTGCTAGAAATTTCATTTTTTTAGTTTAAATATCAACTATAACATTTTTTGTTGAGAATTCATCTTTTTAGGTTGAATTTCAACTGTTTGTTTAAAAATTTAACTATTTTGTTGAAAATTTAACTATTTAGTTGAAAGCTCATTGTTTTTTTTTTTTTTTTAATTAATTTTTTTACAAAAAATTTCACTTTTCCATTTTTGATTGAAAATTTGTATTTTTAAGAAAAAATTCAACTATTTATTTAAATATGTATTCATGTATTTTGTTGAAAATTCGTTGTATTTTTTTGTAAGAAATTAATCTTCTTGGTTGAAAATTCGTTTTATTCTTTTTATTTTTAAATTCATCTAATTTGGTAGAAATTTCATTTTTTTAGTTCAAATATAAATTATTACATTTTTCGTTGAGAATTCATCTTTTTAGGTTGATAATTCCACTATTTGTTTAAAAATTTAACTTTTCAGTTGAAAATTCATTGTTTTTGTTGAAAATTAATTTTTTTTACAGAAAATTTCACTTTTCCATTTTTGATTGAAAGTTTATATTTTTAATAAAAAATTGAACTATTTGTTTGAATATTCATGTATTTTGTTGAAAATTCCTCTTTTTTGGTAGGAAATTAATCTTTTATTAATTTTATTTCAACTATTTTGTTGAAAATTCAAATCTTTTTTAGGAAAATCTAACTATTTTGTTAAAAATTCATTTTTTGGTTGTTAAAATATCAATTATCACATTTTTCGTCTGCTAAAAAAATCCTCTTTTTGACTTGAGAATTTAACTATTTGGTTGTAGATGCAACTGTTTGGTCAAAAATAATTTTTTTTTAATTCAACTATTTGGTTGAAAATTCATCTTTCTTGATTTAAAATTAACTTTTTTATCGAAAATTCATCTTTTCGGGTTTAAAAGTCAACGGTTTTCTAAAAAATTTGTCTATGGGATAGAAAACTCGTCCTTTTGGATTAAAAATTCATCTTTTTGTTTCAAAAATTCAATTCTCTTCTAAAAAATTCAAGTATTTGGTTGAAAACTTATCTTTTATGATTGAAATTAATTTGAAATGTTTAGGTTTTATTCTGAAACTCGTAGATCCAAGTCGCGATGATTATCGCATCTCTTTACATTATCGACGAGAAGATTTATACTGATAAGTTACTACGATCGCACAGAATTCGGCTGGGGCTCATTTTTTTTAATTTATTCAATCTTAAAACATTTTAATAAATGCATCCTTTTTAAAATTATTTAGCCTCACTTTCTTTTTGGAAAATAATTTTTTTGATTAGAATAACAAATAATACAAATTAGGAACATTTAGAAATTTATTTTACTTTCGTGTACATTTTCAAACAATATAACGTTCTTTTAATTGTAATTATTATTGCAATCTTAAACAATTGAAAATATGAATTCATCCTGTGCTATTTTTTTAGAAAATCTTAAGATTTGAATTATTTTTGGAATTTAAAGAAGTTTGGAAAACTTAAAAAATGTGTTCATCCTTGGCTCATTTAGCTTTGAAGAAAACGGAGTGAACTAAGAATATCTTTCCGATGACTTTTTTCTATACTTGCTAAATTACCAAGAATTATCAATTATTTAAACAATTTTCATAAACAAATTAGGAGTTTGGCTATTTTTAAGTTTGCGATAACTCTTTCCTACGATATTTTGCAAATGTAATAGTTATTACTTATTTAAACAATTTTCATAAACAAATTCAGAGTTTGGCTATTTTTCAATGAATAGACTTTTGGCTATTTTTCGGCGAATAGGCTTTTGGCTATTTTTCGGCGAATAGGCTTTTGCCTATTTTTCAACAAATAGGCTTAATTTTTTTACAGAATTACAAGAATGACAAGAATTAAAAGATTAAAATGCTGGTATTTGAATATTAATCGACAGGGTCAATGAAAAATTAATCCGGGAAAAATCAGGAAGAAGTGAGAGAATTTTTCAAATGAAGTTTTACGACCACCCTGTAATTAAAAATCCTCAAGATAAATCGCCTCAAGTGTTCAATTAAAAATATTTCTGAAGTAGTCTTTTTTAAATTCCGCCTCGAAAAATTAAAGTGATTGCGTATAATGGGCTTTTGCCTATTTTTCAACGAATAGGCTTAATTTTTTTACAGAATTACAAGAATTACAAGATCAAAATGCTGGTATTTGAATATTAATCGTCAGGGACAATGAAAAATTAATCCGGGAAAAATCAGGAAAAAGTGAGGGAATTTTGAAAAAGTTTTACGACCAACCTGTAATTAAAAATCCTGAAGATAAATCGCCTCAAGTGTTCAATTAAAAAATATGTCTAAAGTAGTCTTTTTGAAATTCCACCTCGGAAAATTAAAGTGATTGCGTATAATGGAAAACAGGAATTTATTTTCTCACTTCATGTTGAGAGAACCAATTACCGATAATTACTCTATAGTGTCAGTTTCTATGCCAATTACTTTCTTGCGTGGGAAAGTTTTCATCGACGTAGGCAGCAGTCACTTAAAATATTTTTCACCTCGTTAATAATCTCGTTTTACCTTTTATGCACACATACTATACTTTATCGACTATTTACATTAAAATTTCTCTCTTTTTTTATGTTGCAGGTGAGTCGAGAGTTTTATTTGCCGAAGAACTGCCAAAGAGTGAGAGCTTTCTTTTTTATTATAGCACAATTTTACGATTAAAAGTTTTCTTAATTAGTCAACTTTAAAAACTGGATCTTTTCCAATTTGGAATTTGAAAAAAAATTCTCTTTTTTCTAAACATAATAATAATAATTAAAAGTATTTTTGAACATTTTCCATGTAGAAAACTATTGTGGAACTTTTCGGGGCCAGGATAGAACGTCCTTATCGCAAATGTGGCGTTGTCAAGGTGATCTATTGTGGCGATGAGTAGAAGTAAAACATTTTTGTTTGATTTGTATGGTCATTTTTCATTTTTGATATTTTTATACAGTTACAAATGTTTTTGGTCCTGACGGACTAGCTAGCACCCGATTAGGGCCTGAAAGGACTGACTAGATGATGAGGAGAAAAATGCATTTTTTAGTGATCACTTTTCATTTTTGATACTTTTAAACACTCTGGCCCTTTTTCGAAAAGTACAAAAAATATATAGACGAGACACTTAAAAAAATTTTTAGTTTGTTAAGTTAGCCAGTACCCGATTAGGGCCCCAAAAGACTGACTAGATGATGAGGAAAAAATTGCTTCTTTGGGAAATGTGCAAAGAAATATTTGAGTCAGACATTCAGAAAAATGTTTGGTCATGACGGGCTAGCCAGCACCCGATCAGGGCCCGGAAAGGCCGTCTAGAATAGACAGTCTAGACAGTGCCCTAAGTGGACTTAAGTTTGCCAATTTTTTTTCTTAAATCACTTTTTTGTCACTTTTTCTTGACTGTAAAATTTTTATTTTTTTGAAAATTGGTCTTCTTACGTGGAAAAGTCATCATTTCAGTTGAAAATTCATCTATTTGGTTGAAAATTCGCTTTTTTGTGTTGAAACTTTTTTTTTATCTGAAAATCAAACTATTGAATTTTTATAGTAAATTTATCTTTTTTAGTTGAAAATTCAACTATTTGGTTCATAATTCAACTAATTGATTTGAAAATTCAGGTATGTTGTTAAAAATTGATCTTTTTGGTAGATTAATCTTCTTTTTTGAAAATTGATCTTTTTGGTTGAAGTGTCGTTTTTTTAAATAAAAAAAAATATTTTCAACTGAAAATTTAACTATTCCATCGTTTATTGTTAATTTATCTTTTTTAGTGGAAAATTCAACTATTTTGTTGCGAAATCGTTGCTTTTTTGTTGAAAATTAATTTATTCAATTGAAAATTTAGTTATTCCATTTTTAGTTGAAAATTGATTATTTTTAGTTGAAAATGCAACTATTTGACTGAAAATTGATCTTTTATTGTTGAAAATTCAAATGTTTGGGTGGATATTAAGTTTTTAAAAAAATTTTTTTTCGTCTTTTTCGGTTGAAATTCAATTTACATTTTTTTGGTTTAAAAAGTTATCGTTTTTGGTTGAGGATTTAAATAATTTGTTGAAAAATCGTATTTTTTGGTTTAATTAAACTGTTTTTGACTGAAAAAAATTTTTTGGTGGAAATATCAACTATTACACTTTTTGTGGAGAACTCTTGTTTTTCTGAAGATTTTTTTCTTTGGTGGAAAATTTAACTATTTTGTTGAAAATTATTTGTTTTTCTTGAAAAATTATTTTTTAACTGAAACTTTAATAGTTCTATTTTTGGTAGAAAATTTATATTTTTTAGTTGAAAATTCATTTTTTTTGTTGAAAATTTAACTATTTTATTAAAAGTTTATATTTTCGGGTTGAAACTCAATTGTTTTGTAGAAAATTCCTCTATTTGGCTTGGAAATTAATTCATTTTTGGTTGAGGATTCAACTAATTTGTTACGAATTTAAATTTTTTAGTTTAATTCAACTGTTTTTTATTGAAAATTAAAATATTTTTTCATGGAAATATCAACTATTACAGTTTTGGTTGCAAATTTATATTTTTTTGCTTGAAAATTGATCATTTTGTACTATATTTTTTTTATTGTCTGAAAAATCTTTCTTTGTTGAAAATTCAACTCTGTTTTTGAACATTCATCTTTTTGGTTTTAAAAATCCTGTACTTTGTTGAAAATTCATCTTTTTAGTTGAAAATTCGCTTTTTTTGGGTTCAACTACTTGGTTGAAAAATCCTGCATTTTGCTGAAAATTCTTATTTTTTTGTAGAAAATTAGTCTCATTAGAAAATTCATCTTTTTAGTTTGAAAATTCATTTCTGTGGTTGCAAATTAATATTTTTTATTTGAAAATTCATATTTTTTTTCGAAAATTTAACTATTTTATGTATATTTTCGGGTTAAAACTTAATTGTTTCTTTAGAAAATTCAAATCTCTTTTTGAAAATTCATCTTTTCGGTTTGAAAATTGATCGGTTTTGGTTGAGGATTCGAATAGTTTGTTGGAAAATCGTATCTTTTGGTTTAATTTAACAATATTTGACTGAAAATTAATTTTTTTTTTTTTGGTGGAGATATCAACTATTACACTTTTTCTTTTGAGAATTCATTGTTTCTTTAAAACTATTTTGTTAAAATTTTGTTTATTTATTTATTTTTTTGAAAATTGATCTCTTTGAGTTGAAAAATCAACTCCTTTGTTGAAAAATCCTGTATTTTTTTGAAAATGCGTTCTTTTGGTAGAAAATTAATCTTATTCCCTGGTGGAAAAATTTTTGCAAAAAAGTACCATAAATTACAGGAAAGTACAACTTCATTTTGAGCAATTTCAAGCTAGAAGCATTAATTTATACATTAAAATTTGTTTTGAAATCTTTTTAAATCATCTCTTAAAAAATTTGTTTTAAAAAAATCATTTAAACATTTTCCAGGAATCTAATAATAATTTTATTATCCTGGAACTCGAATTTTTCCTACAATTTTTTGGAAGTCCTGCAAAAGTAAAAAAAATTACCTTAAAATCATCCAGATTCACTTTTGAAAATTTTGGAAATCTTATTAAATATTATTTTTAAATTAATTTTTCAACACAACAAAATTATTCTTATTTTTTCTAAGAATTTTGATACAATTTTTTTATTTATTTAAAACCTTTTTGAAAATATTTAAAAAGCTTATAAATTTTGTGTTCGACATGTTCAAAAATCTACATTGTGTTTTAAATTATTTTGGAATCTTTTCAAAACTTCTAAATATATTTTAAATATACTCGATTATTTTCCAAATGAATAATTGTTCAATTGTCATTTATTATTCGAATTTTTTACAAAATCTATCTAAATATTCTCTTAAAATTAATTTTTCAAAATAAAAAATCATTTTAAATTTTCCCAGCAAACTTAATTTTTTTTATTATTTTCTTAAAACCTCTAAAGATCCTTAAAAAGTTTCACAATTTTATTTCGAAATCTTCAAAAATTTAAATTTAATTTTTTTATGTTTCGAAATCTTTTCCAGTTTAAAATTAAGTTTGGATCTTCTCAAAACTTGTACATATCTCTTAAACTAACTCACATTTTTTCTAAATAGATAATTGTTCAATTGTTATGTATGGATAAAAATTTAATAATTTCACTTACATATTAAAAATTGGTTAAATAGAAGAATTAAAATTGTAAAGTTCAAAGTTCAAGGCTTTCTATTTCAAATAATTCAGTTGAAAATTGTTTAGTTTTTAAGATTTTATTTGTAATTGCTCATTTTTAATGAAAAGTAGAATATTGGTAAACATTCAAAAAAATCTATTCTTTAATTTAAGAATTACAAATTAAATATGCGTGTGAACTTAGCCCCCACTTTCAAGATTTTGAATTTTTGTTTAGAGTTCTGGCATCCTTTTGAAGTTTTTTTTAGAGTTCTGGGTAGATTTAGCATAGTTCTAGAGTTCCCGATACTTATTGAAAATAGTTCCCAAAAATTAGACCCAAAAAAAACTTTTCAAAAAATAGAGCCAGCCCCCCACTTTTTAAAAAAATAATCTTTTTCTTTAATATTCCTGTTTCTCCGAAAGAGTTCTAGAGTTCTATAACAGAATAATTTCGAAAAACTTGAAAACTCGAAAGTTACACAATTTCGAAAATCCCAAAAATACAGATAAATTTTTCGAAAGAGTTCCAGGAGTTCTGATGAGAGTTCTGGTAGCCCCCTGAATAGTACTAACAAAAAGTCTAATAAAATTTGTCGATAAATTCAAAATCCAAAAGCCTACAACACTTTACACATACCCAACAAATTTTGAAATTGAAAATTTTGAGAGTTCCAGGAGTTCTGATCAGAGTTCTGGTAGCCCCCTGAATATTACAACAAAAAAGTCTCATAACATTTTTCGGTAAACTTAAAATCCAAAAGCCTACAACACTTTACACATACCCAACAAATTTTGAAATTAAAAATTTTGAGAGTTCCAGGAGTTCTGATCAGAGTTCGGGTAGCCCCCGGAATAGTTCTAACAAAAAGTCCAATAAAATTTGTCGATAAATTCAAAA
>CAKNYM010038210.1:0-14630 GCA_932195095.1 Andricus curvator | reverse complement strand
CCTACCCCGAAAGGGAAATGGCTTAATGGTATAATAATAATAATTATCAATAATTCTTTGAACAATAAATGCATTTTTTAAATAATTTTTGATTCAGGAAATTTTTTTAAACTTTTTAAGTACGAAATTGTTTAGAATAATGATTTAATTTGCCAAAAATCATCGAAAAAATAATGACCAGGAAGTGCATCTGAATAAAAAAAAAATTCGAAACAGACAGGCGAGAGACAAATATTATTTTTATTTCAAAAACATATTTGAAATCAGCAACCTAAAAACCCATACACCAAATTTTTTATTTCAATCGAACCATTTTTTGGTCACTATATTGGATCCACCATTTTGTTTAAAAAATTTTCGAAAACGAATTTAAGATCAGCGACTCAAAAAGCTTATACGACACATTTTTAATTCATATCGGATCATTTTTTGAGTTTTTGGTCGCCATATTTGATCCGCCATTTTGTTTTCAAAACTTTCAAAAACAGATTTGAAATCAACGACGCAAAAAACCCACACACAAAAATTTGCATTCAAATGAAACCATTTTTTGAGTTTTTGGTTGCCATATTTGATCCGACATTTTGCTTTCAAAAACAGATTTAAAACTAACGACCCAAAAAACTCACCCAAACATTTTTTCATTCAAATCAAAGCATTATTTGAGCACACTCAACTCCCGATATATGAACCCCCGGTTTACGATATTCCTAGAACTGATGGCCTCGCAGTTTCTTGTTAAGAGGAGGCGCGAGGTCAAAAGAAAGAAGTTGCACAATCAAACGTGACAAATAGCTCGAGGGACGCACTCTCAGCTCGTTAGTTGCATCAGGTTGCGTCATGCGTCCAAATCCAACAGAAATTATTAATGCGGTTCTGCCTGTTTACGTTTATATTCCCTTGATTTAGGATCAAGACGCCTAAAAAGTAATGTCCGAAACCGTTCTTATATGGGGAGTTGAGTGTATTTTGATCGCCACATTGGATCCACCATTTTGTTTTTGAAATTTTTGAAAACGAATTTGAGATTGCAGACTCAAAAAACCTATACAACAAAATTTTCATTCAAATCGATTCATTTGTTTAGTTTTATCCAGCTTTTTGGAATTGTTACCCACTGTGTGTCGCGACTGTAGTTCATAAATCTTTTTTGATTGCGATCAATGAATTTTATAGTTTTCGTAACTAATTTTTCATTTTCATTATTCACATTGTGGCGGCTAGTTTTCAAATGATTCTTTAGTACGACAGGAATCGAATTGAATTTGCGAGATGGCAGATTGAACGACGAAGCTTTTGAAAAATTATTGCTGTTAAATATAAACAAGGAATATACAGGGCTACCACAGCCTAATTTACTTGAGAAAAGTGACCTATTCAAACCGACAAAGTGATCAAAAGTATGACTAATTTCTCATCCAAAAAGTGAATAAAATTATCTGTAAGTAACTAATGTGCATTATTAATATGACAAATGTTCTTTTTAATTCAAACAAATTTAAAAGAATTCGATATATAAGAACTCTAGGAGGATTGCAACGAATTCAAGATAAATTCAAAAAATAAAACAAGGAATTTTCAAAAAATTCTAGGGAATTTAGAGATATTTAAGGAAAATGAGAAGAATTCGATGTAATTCATAAAAATTCAAGGTGAATTAAAAAAAAAATCCAAAATATTCCACTGATTTCAGAAAAATTGAAGTGAATTTATAAGAATTTATGGGAGTTCAAAAGAATTTCATATAATGCTGAAAAAAATTCAATTTATTAAATTTGATTTGATATTTATTTGAGATAACCCAACAGTTTACACCAATTATAGGGTTATGTATAATCTATGTATTAAAACTAGGCGCATTCACGACATAGTTCTCGATTAATTATACAGAGTCCATACTTATTGTTATTAGTGAGAAATATGGATTATACGAACTGGATAATAGAACTAAAGAATAATACCCCGTATAGAAAAGTACACTAGAACCTGGATTTGTGCATGGTTTTGGGCATGCCTTGCAGTGGTCTTCGACACAAATCCAGGGATTTCGAGCGTGGACAGGCAGGGCCGCATGGATAAATTTTGTTGGATCTGGACGCAATTCTATGAATGCACAAATCCAGTTTACGGAAATCCAGGTTCCAGTGTATATTAGCGCGTATTTTCTATAATATTTGAAGATGTTACCAAATATAATCTCTAGATGTTACATTCTTATAATCTTCAGCCATTAAATTGTAACATATCAGGTTTTAAAATATCCAGGCGTCTGTTTAGTCTCAGATGGTACGTCGCATCGTACACGGAAAAAATGTATCCGTGACAAAGTCACGAACTTGTAGCTAGGTCTCGGATACGAGATAAAAAAATGAAACATTACATCCTCATTTCTATGAGAAATGTATGGATAAATTTCGTAGTTTTTTACGAACAGTTCGAATTTCCTACGAACAGTTCCTGAAAATTTCAGACTGAAATATAAAGAGGAAAAATTTTATTTGTGTGATTTAATTTACATTAATTTATAAATTCGCAACTCAGAAGATTCGAACCCTCAAAGACTGCGGACTCACCAGTTTCTAAACATAAACCAGGAGTGCGTAAACAGGCGCTCGTGAGTGCTCTGAGAATCTCTTCCCAATCACTCTTAATATTATTGTAATTATTCACGTAAAAAAAGTGATGAACCGTTTTAGAATTTCCACATCGAGTTCGTCAATTCTTTCTCAAAGTTCGCAGATTATTTACGAAAATACATCAATATCCGATGAATTTTTCTCATATCCGAGTCCTACCTACTAGTTCGTGACTTTTTAATGGATACATTTTTGCCGTGTGGTGCGTGTCATATGCATCCGCTTGCACCGTAAAAAGTAATAATTGAGTTATAAAGTGATTATTAGTGCTAAATCACACCTGATTTAGATTCAAAAAATGGGTAAGTTTATATTAATTTCATTACATGTCACTGTCACTTGTTCAAGTATAGAAACTTCACAGAAAAAACTAAGAATAAAATTTGTTGCAGAAAATTTTTTAGAGCGATAAAGTTTTGTTCAGCCAACTTCGCTTCTTTCAAAATACATGTGTTTGTCATGGAAAAACAAAAGAAAGTTTAACCGATATTTGTGTAAAGTTTATCCTCTGAAGTTAATTTTTGTTGCAAAGAATCTTTCGTCGGAAATCGATGTAAAGTTTATCTTCTGTTTTTTTCTGTATTAGCCTCCTTTCACTTTCGTTTTTGTAGTCTTGTGATAGCCAATTTCCTACTTATTGCGTGTTTAAAAAATTGAAATTTGTTTCCATTTCTACTTGGATATTGGATTTTAAAATCTTGGATGATGGATATTATTATTTCAGATTATAAAGTTTTATAATCCAAGATATTATCCATTAATATCTATTTCTTAATATCCAGAGATTGTAGTTTTAATAATCTAGCTCGCTGTCCCATAGTTAATAGTCCAAGATCATATCCGGCAACAAATTTTTTATTGTCGGGTATAATCCATTATTCTCAGTGTATTAATATGTATACTTAACCGATGGCAAGAGGAGGCTGATTTGGGAAACTCGCTGATTGGTACATTTCCATAACATTTTTGTCTTCATGCACGATGCAGAATCAACCATTTTCGATGTCTGTGAACGGTGACCAATCGAGGGTTTTGCATGTATGTGTAAAGAAAAAAAATAATACGATTACAGTGTATATGCAGATGATGTATGGGTCGAGAGTGCACTATATCTCTTCTTGTTAATAATTTGGGATTAACATGATTGAAGAAAGAATTGATTTGATTCTCATCAAGTCTGATATTTGATTAGTGTTTATTGTGATAAGAAATTGTATTATGATTGTAACGGAAAGGTAATTCGTAAAATTCTTTGAGATTCATACCTATAAGTTTAATTATCATCAAGCAGTCGCTTACCTTGTTTTGACATTGTTAAAAATGTTTTCGAGTTCTCAGCACGCAGAGCGTGCAAGGTGGCCTTAGGTAGAAAATTAATATTATTTGTCAATTACTTTATAGTATTGCAGTCCAAAACGATTCAAAATTGAAAGTTCTCATATTTTCAATGTTTCGGAAAAAGCATGTACACGAAACCATTTTATTTTGTTACATCTTTTTTCATAAAAATATTTCCAAAAATTTCAAAATAGATGTTTTAAAAAAATGAAAAGCGTATACAATCCGAAAAATTTATCTTTGACTCTATATCAAACATAGAATTTGTTTAAATCAAATAAAAAAAAATCGAGTAAATAACCAATGTAATAATGTGTTTTTAAATCGTATAAATTTTGTTTGAATAAAACAAATATTTGTTTGGCGCTATATTAAAGGTAGAATTATTCTGAGTGTAATTTTAAGCTTTAAAAAATAAACAATTTCCTTTAAAGCAATTTGATCAAATATGATTAATTTGAAAGAAAAATTCTTTTAAAAGGCTACAGAATTTTGATTTAAAATAAACTCATTCCTTTTTATACTTGACTAAGTATATTTGAAACAAAATAGGAAGAAACTTAGTGGGCGTTAGAAAAAATTCAGTTGAGATATTTGCAAAGAATAATCACCGTTTTGGTATCTCGAAAAATCTCCAAAGTGTTCTTAACGGGTCTCAAAAGAAACAAAATTAAAACCTTCTCATTTAGGACGAGAATGTAAAATAGTAAATCTATTTTTCGTGTAATTTTCAGAAAATGTAGTAATATTAAAAGGAAAAAGTGTACATTTTACAAAAGTTGATAATACATCGTTAATGTTTTTTAAAATTATCTATTAGGAATGAATATATTCAATAGAATTGCATTTTTCTCAATTTTAGTGTGCAAATTGAGAACTGGAAAATGGCATCGAATTTAAGCACCATGCAATGTCTTATTTATATCAGTATCGTCTGCAATTCTGTTTTCGTAGTAAATGGAACGCTTAAATTAATTAATGTGGTATGTAAAGTGTCATTGATAACAATATTCAAATTTCTCCTGAATAAATATAAGTTCCTTAATTTACCGCGTTCCTATATATCTAATGTCAATAATACTAAATAATAAATAGTGCATTTTTTTATAAAACCTTTGAAATTTTAGGTCTTCCGTCATGGAGATCGAACTCCATCCCCGCCACTTGAATTATACCCAGAAGATCCTTATTTATGTCATAACTTCGATCCTCCAGGGTATGGAATGTTAACGAAAGTAAGAAAAATGGATATTTCCCAAAAACCTTCTACTATCTTATATTTTTCACATTTTCATATATTTCATTTCAGAGTGGTGAATTAAGAATACATAATTTGGGTACAATTCTTCGTAGAACATATAACGATTTTTTGGGAACCAACTATATCCCTGGATCTGTTGAAGCTCGAAGTACAAATGTTAATCGAACCAAAGAATCTTTGAAGCTTGTTTTAAAAGCTTTATATCCAGAAGCATCAATACCTACAACTTCGACGCCTATTTTAAAAGATACACTACTTTTTCCACAAATATGTCCTCGGTTAGTTACTATTTTTCTAAGGTAAAATTAAATTCAAAATTTTAAGCATTTAAAAATCTGTTCAACATCCTTTATTTAATTTTCTTACCTGGTCGAAATTTATCAACATCAACTAACTTATTAAAATATTTTGATAATTTAATTAATCGAATTTTTATCTATAGATATATTATAGAATATCTAAGAGCTAAAGAAAAGCCAGACGTTAGACAAGAGATGAGGGAATTAAAAGGTTTTATGGAAAATCTATCCTTATGGACGGGCAAAAAAATAAGATCGCCTCTTGATATGTACCTTATTTACACGACTTTGGAATCCGAAAATTTTATGAATTTCACATTACCATCTTGGACTGAGGATGTTTATCCATATGAAGATTTATTTAAAGCATCGATTCTGGAATTGAAGATAATGAATTATAATGAGGTTATGAAAAGGCGAAATGGAGGTAAGATATTTATGTAATTTAATTACATAGAATTAAATTCATAATAATATGTATAAATGCTATTTATAGATAAATGTTAAAATCAATGAAATATTTGTAAACAGTAAAAGTAAATAAACCAAAAATTATCAACTCACTTTAGGATTGTTGATCCGGAAATTCACGGAAGATATGAAATCTGCAAGAAGTGGATCAATGGATAAAAAACAAAAGATAATGTTATACAGCGCTCATGATTTTAACATTGTTGCTGTTCTCAACGCTTTAGGTGTTTTCTATCCACATATACCCAAATTTTCAAGTGCTGTAATCTTAGAGTTACATCTTATAAATCAAGTTTTTTACGTAAAGGTATGTCTTCAATATCTTCATTTATTTAATAATTTGAGTTTACTTTTAATGAATTAAAAGACTTGTAATTAAATCTCATTAAATTCCTAATTCGAATTTTCCTTCATGTTTTGAGTATTTTTAGGTTTCTTATTACTTGGGTGTGCCAGCTGAGATAAAGGAGTTAGAAATTCCTGGATGTGAAATTTTATGCCCATTGAACCAGTTTATCAAATTGGTAGAAAATGTTATTCCATCTGGGTTTGATTTGCTATGTGGCGCAATTCGAGACGACGATTCTAAGAATAACTCACGGAAACTTACTACTAACAATAAAAAATTTCTAGAAATATTTTCTTAATTTACTGAAATTAGAAAACATGAAAATTGTATATCTATTTATTCAGGAACTACGATGATTATAAGTTTCTATTTTCTACACTAATTTTTTGACCCCAAATTTTCTTCTAAATATTACAATACGAAAAAATTAAGAACTTCAAATCTTCTGTTTTTCAAAGTGTCAAATTCAAAAAGTTTAAATACTACACAAAAAAGGAAGAACTTTTTTCTGATTTGATTTACTTTCAGTGAAATAGAATTATATTTGAATGTATGTTCTCTAATTTTTCTTACCTTGATAAGGGTGCTGTATGAGCACCGAAACATTGGTAAATATTCTAAATGCTTTCATATTGTGATTTGATAATAATAAAAATAAAGAAGATGAAAGAAATAAAAAAGAGAAGGAAGGGGATTTGGTTGGTTGCCTTCTCATTTTTCTTTCCTCTTTTTTATTTTTGTCCAAAGAAACGAAATTTTTTTGTTTTTAAAAATTACAATAGGAGCATTTTGTGGTGGTCCAAATTTGGTCGTTGGATTCTTGTTTTATTTTCAGGAATTCTATACATTGAATGTATACATCACTGCGAAAATATGCTATTTCTCAATTTATTATTTATTTTTAATCAATTCTTTTGAGATTATTTTTAATTTTACTTGCATCAAAATATGTAATCCGAATGTTTCACAAAATATTCTTACGAATAAAAGACTAACTTTATTAAAAATCAATTGCAGTCGACTTATACTTTTAGGGCTAATGGATTTCACGATTGTATTTTGTATTTACTGTATTATGAGGTTTATATTTGCGCATATATAACTTCTTTAATTTATTGAATAACATTTTATTAATATTTTGAAGAAAATAAAAAATATCTCGTAATACTATATAATCACGCTATTGTATTTTTACGTGAGTGGCCACTGGCCAAGTGCGTTCACTTTGTTTTAATATTTAACAGGAGCGCTTCCCTCTATTCTCCATTCCCCATGTGTCTATTTCTCCATTCCTTGCACCCCGACCTCTTGACCATAGTTTAGTCCTAGCGTTATTTAAATTACAAATCAATACTGTACTCCCTATTCAACGTTGTTTAACACATCGGTTATTGCGAATCATACGTATAGACTATAATTCAAGAGATGCTTTGAAATATTTTTATTCCGTGTGTAAAATGTCGATTCTATACCTTGAAATTGTGGAAAATGTCAGGCGAATTTAATTAATAGAATTCAATAAGAAAATCCAACTATTCTTGGTTGAAAGTTCATTCTTCTTAATTGAAAAGTCTACTATTATATTTTTGGTTCAGAATTCATCTCTTTTGGTTAAAAATTCTACCATTTGGTTAAAGATTGAACTTGTTTGTTAAAAAATGAATTATTTTTTCGTTGAAAATTAATTTTCTACTTACACTAATAACCACTTTGATAAATATTCATTTTATTTGTTGAAGATTTAAGCTGTTAAAATTTCACGTTTTTTCGTTCACAATAAATTTTATTAACTGAAAATTCGACCATTCCATTTTTGGTTGAAAATTGGTCTCTCTTGAATGAAAATTTAACTATTTGTTTGAAAATTCATGTCCTTTGTTGAAAATTTGCTTCTTCTTGCTTCAAAATTAATTTTTTTACTGAAAGTTTGACTATTCGATTTTTTATTAAAAAGCGATCATTTTTAGAGAAGAATTTAACTATTTGTTAGAAGATTCATGTATTTTGTTGGAAATTTGTCTTTTTTGGTAGAATATGAATTCTTCTTGATTGAAAATTCAACTTCTTGATTGACAAATCAACTACTTGATTAAAAGTTAAACTACTTTCTTTAAATTCACGTTTTTAGTTGAACATTCATAATTTTGGTTAAAAATTTAACTATTTTGTTGAAAATTAGTTTTTTTGTGTGCTGAAAATCAATCTTTTTAACTGAAAATTTAACTATTCCGTTTTCAGTTTAAAAATGGATGGTTTTTAGTTTCAAACTCAACTATTTGGTTAATAATTAACTTTTTTTTAATTTATATTTTCGGGTTGAAAATTCAACCTTCTTCTGGAAAGTTAATATTTCTGGCTTAAAATTTATAATTATTTGTTTAAAATTTTTCTTTTTAGGTTAAAAATTCTATTATGTTAGTATAAAATTCAACTGTATGGGTTCAAAATTACCTTTTTTATTGAAAAATTCACCACTTTTGGTAGAAATTCTATCTTTTTTAATTAAAAATGCTACTGTATGGTTAAAAATGAATCTGTTTTGGTTGAAGATTGAATAATTTTATTGAAAATTCGTAATTTTTGGTTAAATTCAACAATTTTTTGTTTAAAATTGAAAGTTAAACTTTTTTCATAGAAATTAATTTTTTTCTTGAAGATTCATCATTTTAGTTGAAAATTCAATAATTTTGTTGAAAATTTAATTATATTTTAAAAAATTCAATTGTTTTCTTAAAAGTTATCTTATCTGGTTAACAATTTAACTGCTTTGTTGAACATTCGTCTTTTTGGATGGCAAATTCGTCCTTTTGGAATGAAAATTCATCTGTCTACTAAAAAATTCATCTTTTTGACTTGTATTTACTTGAATATTCAACTATTTGGTTGAAAATAAAACTATGTTTGGTTGAAGTTTAATCTTTTTTGTTTGAAAATTCGACCATTTGGTTAAAAATTCATCTTTGTTGGTATAAAATTCAACTATTTGCTTAAAAATTGAACTATTTGCTTGGAAATTCTCCCTTTTACTAAAAAGTTCAACTTTTTGGTTGTGAATGCAACTTTGTGGTGTACAATAAATTTTTTGTCGTTGAAATTTATCTATTTGGTTAAAGATTCATCTTTACATATTGAAAATTTAACTATATGGTTGAAAATTTAACTATTTTGTTGAAAATGTAATTATTTGTTGAAAATTCAACTATGTTTTTAAAAATACATGTTTCTTGTCAAAAATTTAACTGCTTTTTTAAAAATTTGTCTTTTTTGATAGAAAATTCATACTTTTGAAATAAAAGTTCATCTTTTTGGTAAAAAATTCATCTTTCTTAGTTGAAAATTAAACTGATTTCTAATAAGCCTTCTTTTTGGCTTGAAGATTTAACTATTTTGTTGAAAATTAAACTGATTTCTAATAAGCCTTCTTTTTGGCTTGAAAATCCAACTATTTCGTTAAAAAGTCATCTTTTTAGTTGAAAATTAATCTTTTGAGATTTAAAAGTTAACTGCTTTTCAAAAATTCTAATTTTTAGATTGAAAACTCAACTCTTTCGTTGAAAATTAATCTCTTTTGGTAGAATTTAGTATAGTTAGTGACTTAGTAGTTTTTTAGTAGTTAGTTAGTAATTGGTCAGTAGTTGGTTAGTAGTTAGTTAGTAGTTATTTGGTATTTAGTAGTTATATGGTAGTTAGTTAGTAGTTGGTTAGTATTTGATCAGTAGTTAGTAGTTATTTAGTAGTTGGTTAGTAGTGAGTCAGTAGTTAGTTAGTAGTTAGTAAGTAGTTAGTTAGTAGTTAGTAGTCATTTTTGGTTGAAAATTCAACTATTTTGTTGAAAATGACATATATTTCGACTATAAATCTTACGCGTTTCATATATCGAATTAAATATAGTACCTATATATTAATTTTATTTAAAATACTTTATTCCCCTATTATTCGTGAAAAATCATCCTATTTCTCATTTTGGGCTGTGAAGTCTATTAAAATATTATGTTTATATATTTGGTGTTTCATTTTAGCCATTTACTCGTATCAAAAGAAACGAAGAAAAAATTTTGACTGAAAAGGGAGGGGGGTGTTCGTATTTGTGGCGTGTCACCTGGGGGGGGGGGGTCAAGCTTTGTGTGATGATATGTGACGAAGAAATCGAGAGGTGGAAAAAGTGTGGAAAAAGTGTGCAGAATAGCGTGACGTAGTTTTTGAACGGCTCTATATATAACAATTTAATTTTGGCAATTTTGTTACTTTCTTTCAAAAACTGAAAAAAGCATGTTCCCAACTTCAGATCAATTCAAACCATCAAGACTGTTTATAAACATTTACAAATTTTTATCCGTTTAGACTTGCAGGATCGAAAATATGCCCTGTTCTCGAAGAAGAACCAGTTCTGAAAGAAAAATAAATGCAGTCATTGATACCATACTTAAAAAAGATTCCTGTAGAGACAGAGATCTAAGAAAACCACGAAAGGATGAACAAAATGTGAAGCAGCGTGGTGATGGCAAGTGTCAAGCTAAGGGAAATGAGGTGTGCGTTATATTTTTTATCATTAATTTAAAAGAACATGTTATAATAATATGAAATTGATTTTAAAGATTTTGATTAGATTTATTTAAATCTTACATTTTTAGGGTGTTAATAATGGTATCGAAAGTTCTGCACGATTTTCTCTTCGGGTGATGGAAGCAATGCGTTCTCTTCAGAGAAGCAACGAAAATCAATCCTTGACCTCATCAAACATGGAGGAAATAGTTAATTATATTGAGGCTAATTATCAGTTTGATGGCGACCTTGATGCTCAGGTGCGAACCGTCCTGTCACGAATATCTCGTCAGGGGTTAGTCGAGCGTTAAAATTAAATTCGATTTTTTCTACTATAATTTAAATTATCGCGATTTTTAAACAAATATGATAAATATTTATTATATGGTTACGCGTTACGTATAAGTTAACAAAATAGGTTCCAAGGGATGAAAGTTACAAATAATGGAATATTGTACGCACTTCTTTCGAAGCTAAAGAATTGAGAATTGAAAAATTTGTTTTTTTGGAAACATTTTAAAATTGAACTTTTACAATTAGATAAATTAAAATATAATGAGTGCATGAGTGTTCATACAATTTAAAATTAGAAAATGTCAACTAGAAAATAGTCAAAATTTAAAAATCGGAGGCGTTCAAAGTTATTGATTTTAAATAGGAGCAATAATAGTAAACAATATATCTAATTAAAAACGTTCAAAGTTGGATTATTTCTTGATAAGGTCTTCAAAATGAAGAAATTTCTTTTTGAAAGGTGAATAAATTGTACAGAATACATAGATTTAACAATTTTTGTAATTTAACATATGTAAAATGAAACGTAAATAAGTCGTCACAATTGTTCTTACGTTCATGCTTCTAAACTTTAAGTGCTTAAATTTTACAAATTTGAATTTGAAAATAACCAGTCTAAAATTTAAAGCATTACAATTAAAACAATTTGTAATAATTGGATACTTTAGCAAATGCGAAGTGAATTATTTCAAATTAACAGATTCAAAATTACAAAATTTTTATTTTAGTTTTATTTTAACAAAATAAAACAAATTTGCACCTTCTCAGCGTAGCATGAACTAATTAGTTTAAATTAAAGATCAACACGATCGATTCACTTTATTGTTAATTGTTTATATAACTTTGCATTTTTGACATGTATCTTATTTTGACTAAAGCAATGCAGAAAAGTGCAGTTTTTTGCAAATTTTTCAACAAATTTCCTTAGCCCCTTCTATTTTGAAAATGTTCGTTACTTAGCCACAAGTTTCTTAACCATTTTTATTTGTTTAAATCATTTTTTTTGTTGACAAAATATGATAATTTTGACCTTCTGTGAGTAACTTGAACTATTTAATTCCAATAAAAAATCAACACAAAGGATTAACTAATTAGTTCCTGTCATTCAGAAAAGTGAAAATGTTGTAGAAGAAAAGTGTTTAATCAAATGTAAATTGTTTAAACAATTATCGGTAAGTAATCAAAAATGTCATCATAGGAGAATCTAACGAAATTTGTTGAACAATTTACAAAAAACTACACTTTTCTGTCTTATTCCATTTAAAAGTTACTATTCAACAATGAAAAATTATTTTAACATTTAGAAATAAAGTAAATAGATCGTGTTGATTTTCGATTAAAATTAATTCATGTCACTCAGAGAGGGTGTCTATTTTTTATATTTTGTCAGAAAAGTTGTTTGAAAAAATGGATATTGTTTAACCAATGATGCGTAAGTGGTAAAAATACTGCAGTTATAAAAGAATTCTATGAAGTTGTTAAAAAATTTGCAGAAAACGACACTTTTCTGTCATATCCTAGCCAAAAGTCACATTTAAACAATACAAAATTGTTTAAACAATTAACAAGAAGTTGAATCGATGGTACTCATTTTTAATATTGCCTAATTATATTATCTCATCGTGATGATACCGACAATTTGCGATAAAATGTAAACAAAGTATTTTTATACAAATAAGAATTGTCTAAAAAATTAATAATTAATAACAAAATCTTTTTAAAAAATAGTCTCAAAAATTTTGAAAATGCTCTAAGTTTTTGAATTTGCATTTCAATTTTTATTTCAATTGTGCCAAAGAGCAATCCAATCGGATATTTCCTTCCAAAGTTACGACAACGACGACAACGACAGACACTGAAGCAAAATCCATTTTTTTCAATCAGTGAGTCCGAAATAGTCGAGATTTGATGAAATCCGCAAAACTCAATTTACACATAAAACCAACACCTTTTCATTGAGATATGAATGTAAAAATAAATGAAAGTTATTAATGTGACCATTAAAAATTATCTGTGATTCTGTCGATTTTTGAGGAAGCTGAAAGGGGGAAATTGAGGGGGTAGACGGAACCTCTAAACGTTGACTGATCGAAAAAAAGGCATTTTTTTTTGGGAACCTCATAAAATGAGTCATTATCTCAAAAGAAATTGGATTTTTTGTTTCTTTTTAACACCCTAGCAATCACACTGGGATCTAACAATCTAGTGTAAAATAAATATTTCATTTCGTAGATTTATAATGAGCGTTGGTAATGAAGATTACCATCTCTTGGGTCCTTTCGCTTCTTACATGAATGAAAATGGAAGTGATCGAATTTTGGTTCGTCGTTCCAAAAGAAGAAAAAGGTCACGTTCAAAAGGATATTCACGCCATGAACATCGTCCAAGGCATCGGAAGGATGGTAGGGGGAGGCCAAAAAATGACAAGAAAGGGGTACAACCTTCTCAGAAAGTAATTAAGGGTCCTGGATCAAAAAGTAGGGTCAAAAACCCTGCAAACAATCAGGATGTACCTTCCCGAAATAATAAAAATGAAACCCCTTCAAAAAGTGGATCACCCCCAAACAATCGAGTGAGCTGTCCTTCGAGAAATAAAAATAGAGGTTCTTCCAGAAAATCCAAAAGTACGAAAAGAAGAAAATGTTCCTTAGACCGAGAACATGGAGATCGATCTTCTAGGCAAAATATAGAGGTTCTTATATTTTAAAATTAAGATAGAACAGAAATCCATTTTATCATGAATAATTTTATGCAAAATGAGCATGAAAAAGATTCAAAATTAAAAAATAGATTTCTAGACCACCTCACTTTTCGGCTCATTAGAGACAAAAATAACCAATTGAAAAAAGAGGGAGAAAAGGAGAAAAAGTCAACCAAAAATACCAACCTCTCACTTTTTCTTTTATCCGTCTTTTTTATACTACCAAGGAACCAACATGTTTCGGAGTCAATTTAAACTCCCTCATCAGGGATTATTTATAGGAAACTACAAGGTATGACAAAAATATATTATTATGCCAATTGGAAAAATCAGAAACATAATACCTGCCGATAAAAATAATATAATATATATATATATATATACATGTGTACACTCACATACACATATACAAACACAACACTAATCACTTTTCTTTAAAAAAGGATTAATTAATCAAAATTTTGTATTCATTAGTGAAAAATTGACAAAGGTATACAAAACATTATTATTCATAATAAGAATTAGAAAAGAATTTAAAATTCAAAGAATATTTTAAATTAAAAAGAAGAAAGATGGTTATTATGACCTGAAAATTATTAACCCCGACACTGATTAAAAAAATTTTTTGAAAGAAAACAGGAACGAAAAATTGCGGAACTTTTTGTTTTAAATTTATATTGAAAGGGAACAACTATTTTAAATGAAAATATCGCTAACAAAAATTACGTGGTGAAGATTC
>CAKNYM010038204.1:0-10697 GCA_932195095.1 Andricus curvator | reverse complement strand
TGTACTCGGTCTTCTTTTATTTTTACTAGATATTAACCCTATTAAATTCGGAACTTTAAATTTCTCTTTCATACTATTTACGTTGTATTTTGTTTCATCGTTTATCTTTGAAAATTTTGGGATAGTATTGCTATGCATCATTATTGTTTTAGGAAAATCGTGAAAGAAACAGGTCCTACAAGGGTTGACATACACGTAAGAAATAGTAAAATAGTTTGTTTATGTGATATTGTGGATTAATAGAAGTGATATGACTCGTTCAGTGATCGTGTGTTGTTCAAGGACGTATTTCATATTGCAGTTATATACAAATTTGTATTAGTTATTGAAGAGAAATTTAAGTTGATTTTTGTATGTAATTGTGATAATATTATACCCAAATTATTTAAAAGCACATCTTCGTATCTTTGTATAAAATGGTCAAGATGGCCATTGATCAGGCGTTGATAATTATTTAATATTTCATATCGAAGCAAAACACGCAGATATTGGAACACATTGTTGAAATTATTTCTAGTCTATTTCTTTTATTTACAAAATTTTGCTTGTGACAAATTCATAATAAGGTATATGCTTCCATAAGTATTTTACTTTTATTTTTATTTGTGCGCCATGTAAGAGAAAGTTTATTATTTTGATTACGCTAATAAGTACTGAATCTCCTAATGTGATGTCTCATAAGTGCAAAGAAAAATATTAAAAATGTATTGTAAGAATAACATTCAATGTTAGTTTAATCAATATTTCGAGAAAAAGTTACTTTCTGTATGGTTTCAGTAGTTTTCTGCATATTGCTAGTACAGAGGCTATAAAGAAAAAGGAATTTTAGTTTAAAACTTTTTCATTGTAATATGGAACTATTTCAAAATAACTTGTCACTGAGAAACTTCTAATTTGAATTATTTTTGATTTGTTTGAAAAATGTTAGTAAATAGTTTTCATTTGGAAGAAATTTAATTTTTCTCAAAGGCTAAAAATGAAGATCTGTTGTATTTTTCGATTTTTTGTTTGTTAATATATAACGAATTTTCTGTTTGCATGGCGTGCTTGTTGTATAATGTTAATAGGATAATTATTATTGAATGCCAAGACATGTCGGTTCTCGGTGGCTGGATGCAAGAAAAGAAATGCAGACATGGATTAGTATTAACGAACATATGTGTTGAAAGAGATAGAGCAAATTACCTTGAACAAATTCGTCAATGAAAGAGGAAGGAAATTACATTATTTGGAGGTTAACGTATTTTATCAATACTCCCTTCGTCTTGCGTTGAGTGATGAATTAGTAGCACTTTTTTATTTGAATAAAATATTAGTTCTTTGCCTATTTTTACGTGTCGTTCTATTATAATATGGTATTTTTTATTATTATTTGCTGATGTAGTATTTAATTGATTGAAATTGAATCTGTAATTGCTTAAGATTTTGTTGCTTATATATTTGGTTTGTTTTTCTTATTTTTCATTTTTTCTTGAATATCAATATGAGAGATCTTAAGTTTATTATCTGACGATGTTTTGCTTCCATTTTGGTACACAGTCTGTAAGGTAAAAGTATTTCTTATACAAAAAATGTTATTTGTCTTCATCCTCTTTTTTGTTGCTTAAGTTTAAAAGAGTATATTTTTATTCGAATATTAAATTTTATTATGGTGCGGTATGTGTGAAATTCGGAGTCTATTAACATGGATGACTTTGGGATTATTTTTTATCACTATTTTAATGTTTCCTTTGCCCAAAATTTCTAATACTTCATGTGGTCCTGAGTATTGATTTTCTAATTTTTTTCAAGTCTCCTCCTTCTAGAAGAAAAACGCTGTCTCCAACCTTGAAGTCTTGTGGATTACTTTTTCTATCGTAGTATTCTTTCGATTTTTCTTTAGCTGCAATTAGGTTGCATTTTGCTGCATCCCGCATTTCATGCAATTTTGTTATTAATTTAGTCATGTAATCATCATATGTGTCTAATTTTTCGTATTCAGGAAGGGGGTCACTAGATGGTAGACGAGCTAATTTTCCAAAAACTAGTTCGTAGGGTGTACATTTAGTTCCTTCATGTACACTTGTGTTATATGAGAACATAGCTAACTCAATCCATGCATCCCATTCTTCATTTTTATCTATAAATTGTTTTAAATATTCTTTTAAGACATGATGTGATCTTTGAAGTGATCCATTAGATTGCGGATGAAATGCTGTAGTTTTAAATTGCGTGATTCTGAATCGTTTAGCCATTTTTTTCATAAGGTTACTTAAAAATTCTGTGCCCTGATCTGTTAATACTGCTTTTGGTGAACCGTAAATACAGATAAACTTTTTAATGAAAGCATCAGCTACCGTGCTAGCTTGATGATTTGAAAGTGGGATACCTAAAGAATATTTAGTAAAATTATCCCACGCCTACCCCGAAAGGGAAATGGCTTAATGGTATAATAATAATAATCCTGTATTGTTAATATGTATTCGTTTTCCGATTTGGTTTTTGGTCATTTACCCACAATATCCATACTAATTTTTTCAAAAGCGTTTCCCGGTGTATCGGTAATTATCATTGGATTTTTTGTTTTGACTCTGACGAGTTTCTTTAGTTGACATTGTAAACAAGCTTGAATATATTTTTGAATATCTAATTTCATATTTTCCCAGTAATATCGTTGCCTAATCCTATTGTAAGTTTTCGTTACACTCTTGTGTCCTCCAATTACTGATGAGTGTGCTTCTTCCATTAATTGATTTCGTTGTTCCTCAGTGGGATATTGCGTAATCCCTAAACAAATTATAATTTTGGTTTCAGAATCCAGGAATGCAATTTTTAATGTGGCTAGTACTTCATCCCATGGTACATTATTAATATATTTGGTTCTTGCTAAACTGATAAATTTTAATTTTAATTTTTCTGCAATAGAATGAAAGGAATAAATTGCCAATTTAATACTTTCAATAGTTTCCGTTAAGTTGTTTTTATTTTCAGATTCAATAGGGAATGCTATGTGATATTGTTGACCCTTGCGAATTTCTTTTGCTAAACCTTTTTGTAAATTTCTAAAATTGAGTAGTCCTCCACGTTTTGCTAAAAGTTCAGAACCGTTATCTCGAGGTTTTCCGTCTGTGGTAAGAAAATATGCATAATTATCCTTTCTCATGGCTAATTGGTCGCGGCATTCTATTATATTTTTTATTGGTAGATTTGCTAATCTGGATGTCGTGGGTGGAATAGGGGGTGGTTCGGGGGGAGGGCGTTCTTCTAGAAAATCCTCGTCTTTTGCATTTACTGATTTTTCTGATTCTTCTCCATCTAAATGTTGTTCATGATTATTATTATTATTTTCTTCGATATTCTCAGGTTCCTCTTCTTCGCTTGATGTGTCAGAAAATGAATCTAAATAATTATTTACCTCCTTTTTTAATTGATCGGCATAATCCTTCCTAGAATATTTCATTTTCCTTTGCTTCCGTTTCTGTTCTAAAATGTATTCTGGATTGGAATCAGAGTCTTTCTCTGAACCTGAGAGTTTTCGTTTTCGATAAGATTCCTTAACTCTTTTAATTACCTTTTTTCTTAATTTTTCTTCCTTGAGCTCAATTTCCGCTTCTGGAATTTTTCGAGGTCTGCCCCGTTTTCTTTTTCCTTCTTCCATTTTTGAATTTTTTACTTGGGGAGGGAGGAGCGTTTGTTGTGGTGAAATATTATTTTTAGTTTCTTTCTGATCAACTCTATTTTCTTTTCTTAACTGACTTCTAGTCTGCACAGCCTTAAAATTTTCCTTCTCTGCTCGAATATTTTCATTAATACCTAACTTCTCACATATAGTTAAAATCAGTTTTTTTATATCATTAAATTCATCATGTTTCGTTTCTTCACTCTCCTTATTTATAATATAATTATAATCTATTTCTTCATAACAATGAAGGTCCTTTACTTCATTACTTCTTTCTGAATGATCTTTCGTATCATCCTTTACTATTTTTACTTCAGTATTTTCTACTTTTGCATATTCGTTCACTGGATTCCTAGATAAGGCATCTGCATTGACATTAGTCTTACCTGCCTTATATACTACATCAAAATTGTATTCTGCTAATTTTAACCTCCATCTTGTGACGCGTGAACATGGGTCCTTTGAATTTTGAAACCATACTAGGGGTTTATGATCGGTAATCAAAGTAAATTTGCGTCCATAAAGGTAGGGACGAAAATATTGTACGCAATAAACAATTGCTAATGCTTCTTTTTCATAAGTGTCAAACTTTTTCTCATTGTCATTTAGTGCTCGCGAAGCGTAAGATATAGGTTTATCCTTACCAATTTTTCCCTGTGACAAAATTCCTCCTATTGCATAGCCGGATGCATCCTTTGTTAGAATAAATGGCCTAGAAAAATCTGGCCGTTGTAAAACTGGTTCTTCGCAAAGTTTCTCCTTGAGTGTGTCAAAAGCACTTTGTTGTTTTTCAGTCCATTTGAAAAGGGTGTCTTTTTTCAAAAGTTGAGTTAGAGGGCTTGCAATTTTAGAAAATCCATCAATGAAACGACGATAATATCCAGCTAATCCTAGAAATTGTTTGATATTTTTCTCATTTTTTGGTATGGGAAAATTCTTAACTGCCTCAAGTTTTTTAGTGTCTGGACGTACACCATCCCTGTCAATGATGTGACCTAAATATATTACTTCGTGTCGCAAAAACTCACATTTATCAGTTTGAAGCTTCAAATTCGCATTCCGCAATCTATCTATTAATTTATTGAATTTTATTTCATGCTCTTCTAAACTGTCGGCATATAAGACGATATCATCTAGATAAACAAATAATTCGGTTCCTTGTAATCCTGTTAATACAAGATCCATTAAACGCTGGAATGTTGCAGGTGCATTTTTTAGTCCAAAGGGCATCCGATTGAACTCATAATGTCCAAATGGTGTGGAGAAGGCCGTTTTATGAGAATCCTCGGGATTCATTCTTATCTGATGAAATCCTGATGTGAGATCAAACACTAAAAAGTATTGTGCGGACCCTAATTGATCTAATATATCTATTATGTTGGGCAAGGGGTAAGAATCACCAATAGTTTTTTCGTTAAGTTTCCTGAAATCTAGTACCATTCTTTTCTTTCCGTTTTTCTTAGGTACTATATAAACGGGTGTATTATAAGGGGATTGTGACGGTTTCACTATTTCACCTTCGAGGAGTTCATTGACCTGTTTTGTAATTTCTTCTTTATGAGCTGGTGGATGTCTATACTGCCTTGTGAAAATTGGTTGGTTGTCAGTTGTCAAAATAGAATGTTCTAATACATCTGTTGCTCCTAAATAGTCACCAGGTATATGGAATACATCAGCATGCAAGGAAATGAGATTCTCTACATGTCGTGCTTCTTCTTCATTAAGGTGATCTAAGCGTAACAATTCTTTAATTGCTTCAACTCTATTTTCTTCAGAATAAGGATATGTTTTTAATGGTGAATTAATGTTAAGAAAACTTTTGCTAATTTGTTCCCTGAGATCAAAATCTTCTAATTCGATTTCAGGAATTGCGATTGTTAAAGGATTTTCGCTGGTATTTGCTATTTTTAGATAACCTCGTCCATTATTGTTACTCACTATGGCATCTTCTGAAAATAATTCTGTTCCAGGATATAATAATGGTACATATCCTACTTCTTTTTCCTTATTTTTTATATTGGCATAAATATTTAGGATTGTTCTTCCTGGTATGGTGACCGTTCTCAGTGGTTTGAAAGGATATCGTTTATTTTTAAATTCTAGTTGACCTTCTGCATAGTTTATTTTAGCGTTATTAATTCTAAAAAATTCGGTTCCTAAAACTCCATCATGATCCACTGGAACTTCATTTGGGATAATATTAAATACTGTGGGACTGTCAAGGATGTCAATAGTTATTTGTCCCAAGGTATATACAGGGTGTTCATTTATTCCGGTTAACCTTAGACGTTCTGATTCATTGATTTCAGTAGCAGATAGGATCACTTTTTCCTTAATTAAATTTGGGCCTGCTCCCGTGTCCAACATCATGTTAACGGGGATTTTTAGTCCCCTCGCTGATAAGCTAATATATGGGATTGTATTATCTACGCTAAGATTTACGCGCTCTTTTTTAAATTGAAGTATATCGGGTGTCTTGGCGTCTAATACTGAGCCCTTCTCTGTGCACCCAGAATGGAGAGGGCTTCTTAGTTTTCCGATTGTTGCGGCTTTGTTTGTGTGGGGCCTTCTTGCTGGCGTCGTTCATTGTTCCTTTTTCTAATTTCACAATCCTTAAGCATATGCCCCGCATTCTTACAATAGTTACAAATTGTTGATGAATCTTGAGTTTGATTATTGTTCGGGATTGGATTTGAGTTTTGATTAAAATTTTGATTTGCATTATAATTTGGATTAAAATTTCGGTTCTGATTGAATTTTTGGTTTTGATTGAAATTTGGATTTTTATTGAAATGTTGATTCGGGTTTTGATTGAAATTTTGGTTCCGATTAAAATTTCTATTCGGGTTGAACTTTTGATTTGGGTTGAAGCCTTGATAAAAATTTTGATTTCGAAAGTTTCGATTTGGGTTGAAGTTCTGATTTTGGTTGAAATTTTCATTAAAAATTGGATTGGGGTTGAAGTTACTTTTTCGATTAAAACCTTGCCCTCGGTCATTCTGTGGATTGTATTGACCTATATTAGGGCGAGACTGGTAGTCATTTCTATTTGTATAAGGTCCTTGACCTTGCCATGGGGGATTCCATGAGCCTCTTCCCTGGCCATCTGCGTTTGGTCTACTCTTACCTGCTTGCTCAAAATTTCTTGGGTTATTCCAATTAAGCTGTTCAAAATTTCGACCTGAGTTGTTTAAAGAATTTTGAAAACGTTGGCGACATATTGCTGCTGCGTGACCAGACTTTGAACAAATTTGACATATTAAAGAGTTATCTCGCATATAATTTATTTGGCTTGTTTTTGCAAAATCTCTACTTGTTCTTACTGGTTTTTCATGTTCAGAAATTGATGATCTATAAGTTTTTCCCTTTCGCAATTCTTTATTCGCAACTAATCGTCGTTCTATTTGAATTGCCCTTTCAAATATTTCAGAGAATGAATCTGCTTCCCCTACTCTTATTTCTAAGTCAGGTTTTAACCCTCTGACAAAACAGTCGATAATATCTCTTTCCATTTGATCAGCAAATTCTTTAGCTACTTGATTTCCGTTACTTGCCTTATGGGTGTCTAAAATTTGGGATGCAATTTCTTGTATTCGGGTTGCGTAAGATAAAACACTTTCGTTCCCACATATAAGTGGTTCCAAGTTCTCCTTGGAGCTGATAGATTGTTTTTGATGGAGAATATATTGTTTTTAATTTATTTAGAAAATCTTCTACATTGTTATATGAATTACCGTATATACACTTTCTTGCTTCACCTGTAAGTTTGCTTCTTAATAACCTTACCAAATTACCTTCTGCGTTTGTAGGGAGCATCTGTTTCGCTTCCCTACATGCTTCTATGAATAAAGCAAGAGGTGTTTCCGATGAACCATTGAAATAAGGAACGATTTCGAGGGCGTCCCGTAAACTAACCTGCTGATTATTTGGAAGAGACATATTGGTATTTCCTGGTTGATTGAAATTCAGAGGGTCTTGTGGGTCTGCTGCTGCAGGTATCTCTGCGTTAGTATTAGTGCGTGATAAGTTTTGTGACGCAGATGTGTCTGAACGACCACTTGGATTAGATATTTTAGATTGAGATGATTGAAAAGGAGGGTTTATTATTTTGGTGTGGCTAGGTTCTTCGATTTTCCTTAACGGGAAATTCAGCGATAAAATTGCGTTTTTGTTTTTCTTATATAAAACTAACGCTTGTTTATGATCTTTTGGCACCATACCTTTTGATTGAGTAACAGTATCATTCACCCCTGACTGTGAGGTACCTGGTCCTGCCTTTTCCGCAGGTGGGATCGCCGAGTCGAAGGGGGCTGTGTTAGAGTCCGAGTTTGGTTTACTTATTGATTGGGTTTTAAATGCTGGTTCACCTAAAATCGGCAGGTGAGATGGTACTGACAATTCTTTATAAAAAGTATATTCTGGATTTTGATCTGGGCATAAAGTTTTATCCGAGAAAAATGCAGTGGAATTCGCACTAAAAAGATTTTCAAAATATTGACTATTTTCTATTTCTGATTCTTCAAAATTAGATTCAGTATTTCCGAGTAAACGTTCCCCTAATGTGAAACTAGGTGTTGCATCGAGACTTGGAGTATCATTGAATTTACTTTTGCTGATTACTATACTAGTATCTCCTTGACGCAATCGTTTTATTTTATCAATAAACGAACTATTTTTTTCTCCGTCTTGTTCAGGTCTCGTCGATAGAGATTCTTCTAGGTCACCGTATTGATCTGACTTGGGAATATTTTAATCAATTTTTGATTTTTCCTTCCGCTGAGGCTTCAAAGATACGTTTTGAACCTGCTCGACCTGTTGCGCTAATCCTGGATTTTCTTTGGTTTTGCTACGCGTTATAATTCCTTCCTTGGAATTCAAATTAGCAAATAGGCCTGACATTTATGTATATAATGTATAGAAAATGTACAGGATATGTAATAATTTTCATAATTGTAAGGATACACTTATAACTTATAAATTTTTATATGAATAGATAGCTAGATAAATAGTTAAATATAAAGATAGATAAATAGATAGATAAATTAGATATAGAGATATTTAAATTAATTCAATGGATATCTGAAGAGTTTCAACCTTGCGTCTTATTTATTAATAACGTATAATAATTTTTCTTATCTCAACAATTGATTCATTCATTTATTATTATTATTTTATAATTTTGTCAGGATTTAAGCTTATTCTCAGATTTCACAGATTTCCAATATATATCATTTTTCAAATTCTCGGGATTTCTCAAGCTTAGTTTCCTATTCAATTTCTCAGTTTCTTAAAATTTATTTTATTTTCAATTTCCTCAAATTCAAATATTCCAGACTTAAAACTATATTATTTTATTTTTCAGGTTTCTCAGGATTTCTTTTATTTTAATTTCAATTTCTTAAAATTCAGATATTTCAGACTTAAAAATATATTATTTTATTTTTCTGATTTCTCACGATTTCTTTTATTTTAATTTCAATTTCTCAAAATTCAGATATTTCAGACTTAAAAATATATTATTTCATTTTTCAGATTTCTCAGGATTTCTTCGATTTTATTTTAATTTTTTAATTTCTCAAAATTCAAATATTCCAGACTTAAAACTATATTATTTTATTTTTGAGATATCTCAGGATTTCTTGAATTTTATTTTGATTTCTTAAAATTCAGATATTTCAGACTTATAAATATATTATTTTATTTTTCAGATTTCTCAATTTTATTTTCAAAATTCTCGGATTCGAAAATATTTCATTTTATTTTTTAACTTCTCAGGATTTCTTGAATTTTATTTTATATATATATATATATTTTTTAATTTCTCAGAATTCAGATATTTCAGACTTAAAACTATATCATTTTATTTTTCAGATTTCTCAGAATTTCTTAAATTTTATTTTTAATTTCTTAAAATTCAAATATTTCGGACTATATTATTTTATTTTTCAAATTTCTCAGGATTTCTTCAATTTCATTTAATTTTTAATTTCTTAAAATTCAGATATTTCAGACTTAAAACTATATTATTTTATTTTTCAAATTTCTCAGGATTTCTTCAATTTTATTTAATTTTTAATATCATAAAATTCAGATATTGCAGACTTAAAAATATCTTATATTATTTTTCAAATTTTTCAGGACTTTTTCAATTTTATTTTATTTATAATTTCTTTTAGATTTCATATTCATTTCATCCCCTTAATTTCGTCTCGAGTGTCGAATGGCTACTAAGGCCTTATTTAGCATTGATTCAAAAATTTTCGAAAATTCCTTCCAAGAATTATCTGAGTTAGTGTTTTCTTGATTATTTGTAAATTTATCTTCGAGTTCTTCAGCTAATTTATCAAGTTTGTTTTGGAGTTTCATATGATCTTGAATTTTGTGTCTTTGTCACCCGGTGTGACGATTAATTCTGTAAGGTCTGTTTCGAGGCATTTCCTAATTTAATCCGAATAAAGTCACTGATTTTATTCAATATTAAGTCTAAGAACTCAATCATTTATTTAAGTGTTTTTTAATTTTTAGGGTATTTGTATTGAACGTGTATTATTGTGTTTATATTTTGACTGTTATTCTAGAAGAATTAACAGTGAAAATAAATTAACTATAACTGACTACTATAGGTTTCAAAAATGTTGACCTCTCTACAAAGGTTTGATTAAGTCAGTGAAAAAAAATCGCTCAAGAACGTAACAAACTTCATTGCAAAGATAATTTTATTGCGAACAAATTCTCTATTCATGACACTGTCATCCATTAATTACAAATGAAGTGGCAGTTGAGTGAAGGTACAAAAACACGGTCAACAGCGTCAATTTCACGACAGTGAACTTTGACGCGTTAAATTGTGTTGAAAAATCAGTATAAATGAGGCGCAAAAAATCAGGCAAATTCCTTGACATTTTCTGTAAATGCAGGTGTCATAAAAATTAAGAAATTTAAATAATTGTAGCTTACAGAGTTAATTATAGAAGAGGACCTTGTCTCAGCTCCAAATTGTGATAGAAAGCTCAGGTAAAGCTTGAAATAAGTAAAAAAA
>CAKNYM010038194.1:0-22495 GCA_932195095.1 Andricus curvator | reverse complement strand
ATGAACTTTCGAGTTCGAACTGCTAATCTATAATAATAATAATCGGATGTTGACGAGATTCGCGGTTGTTTATGAGTTGATTTATTTCTTGGTCAATTATTTCTTGCAAGAGTTCCCAATCAGTTTTCTTAAAATTCCATCTAGAGAGGTGTATTGGTTCTGGAACTATGTCTGGAATTGAGATTTTGATAGGATAGTGGTCACTGTCATGTAATTCGGCCAGTATTTCCCATTCGAGTTTATGAGCAACTTGCAGGCTATACATGCAGTGAGGTCGATTGCACTGAAGGAACCGTGGGCAATGCTGTAATGAGTAGGGGATCCATTATTTAAAAGGTATAGATCAGAGTTGTCAAGAATTTTGCTGATCTTCCTTCCTCTGGAACAGGTTGATTGATTTCCGCAAATAGTATTACGTGCATTAAAATCCCCTAGTAGTAAACAGGGAGTGGATAACTGTTGAATTAAGTTTTCGATTTCGTTTAGTTCGAAATCGTAGCTATTGGGTAAGTAAATGTTACAAATGCAGAGTGACGTCGGAATGGTAATTTTAACGGATATCGCTTTTATGTTAGTTTGTATCTGAACTTCCGTTGCTTTTATATCATTTCGGATATACGTGGCTACACCTCCGCTTGCAAGTCCGGCGCCGATTCTGTTTTTAATTTGTTTTGTATAGCCTTTAATATTCCCACAGTTGTGACCTTTCGAGTTAGTTCCGGGCAGAGCGATAATTGTGGGAATGTGTTCCTTGATGATTATTTGAAGCTCTTTGTAGTGGGTGCGAAACCCATTCAAATTCCACTGTAAAATATTCATAGACTAGTTTTCATCTAGGTTTTCGTCCGATTCGATATACTCAAGGTCTTCTTCTTGGGTATTCGTTTGAGATGCATTTGGATTCGGAGATAAATGATTAATTTTTTTGAGTTTTTTTATTATTTTTGTGAACGTAATTTTAATTATTCGCTCATTCAAAAGAGGATAGAGGTTTTCAAGTGTGGTGATCAATCTTTCGGTGTCATCGGCGTAGTCCTTAACTATGGAGGAGATATCTTGGGATCCTTGATAGATTTCTATTAATAATTTGAGTTGAATAAAGTTTACTTCATAATCAGAAGGATTATTGTCCATATTTTCTTTAGCGGGTAGGGGTATTTCTTCGAGGGAAGGAGGATTTATTTTTTTAAAGTCATCGCTTACTTTGAATGTCTTGGAGGTTTTTTTTGATTTACTCATAGGAGGGACGTCCTGGCTTTCAACTTCTGCCCTTGAATTATTGTCTAGAGCGTCCATCTCAGATTTGCTGGAAGATGACAAAGGGCGCTTTTGGTTTGGTTTAAGGGTGTTTATTGTAGGAAACTGGGATGATTGTAATTCGCGTGTTGGTTGACCTTGGATTCCGTCGGTGTCTGGGTTGGGAATATTTACCTCCATATTACCTAGTCTCGAGGGTTTCGAATAACAATTTTTAGCAAGGTGACCTTCTTTTTTGCAAACAAAACAGGTCGTGTTTTCTGGAGCGACAAATATTCGGTACGATGTATCTTCGAAGAAGACTAGCATAGGGTACGATAGACTTTCCCCCTTCCCTTTGCCAACTCAAAAAATTACCATTTTAATACAAAATTTGATTTGTTTGATTTGTCATTGTATTCAACAAATTTTCTGTATTATTTGGTAATTTGTCTATTTTTTTTTAATTTGTATTTTTGGAAATTTCTATTCTTAAATTCATCAAAATGAAAACTTTAGTTTGTCTATTACTTAAAAACCCATAAATGCTTCATGTACGAGGAAGCAAATACATTGGCTAACAGGAAGCAAACTGCTCATGAAATGAGCACCATATAAATATGAATACAAATACAAATGAAGTGGAAACACTCCAGATCGAATTCACAGCTAGTTTAAAAAGTCCCTGTTCCAAAGCAGAATGTTAATTCTTTTCAAAACTTCGTTTCAAATTCACATTGCTATTATTTTTTATCATTTCTTGTTATAACTCACAATTATAATTTTTTTCATTCAAATTCCCTGTTGTAAGTCAGAATTATAAATCTTGTCGAAAATTTCCTGTTCGAAATTAAAATGATAATTTTTTTCAAAAATCTCCCGTTCACAGACGAAATTATTCTAATTCTTTGAAAAAATTAATCGTTTAAGATCTGAATTTTTAATTGTTTTTTGAAAATTCCATGCTCTAAACCAAAATGAGAATTCTTTCCGAAAATTTAACATTCCAAGTTTAAATAGTTACTCTTTTGGAAAATTTCTTGTTTCCATTCACATTTATAATTTTTTTTTTTAAATTATAATTCTTTTCGAAAATTTTCTATACCAAGTCAGAATTATAATTCTCTTAAGAAATGCCCTATTTTATATCTGATTTATATAATTTTTCTCGAAGATTCTCTCTTGTAATTAAAAATTATAGTTATTTTGAAAAATTTCCGATCAGAATGATCATTCCTCTTAAAATCGCCCACTCAGAGATGAAATTATTGTAATTCATTAGAAACATTCCTTGTTTCAGATCTGAATTACATATAATAATTGTTTTTATAAAATTCTTTGTTCTAAAGCAAAATCAGAATTCTTTTAGAAAATTCCTTGTTCTTATTCAAAATTGTAATTCTTTCGGCATATTCCTTATTTCAGATCTTAATTAAATTTTTGTTTGCAAAAATTCCCTGTTCTAAGCTGAAATCAGAGTTCTTTTCGAAAATTCCACGTTCGAAGTTCAAATTGTTAGTTTTTTTGAAAATGTCTTGTTCCCACTCACAACTATGAATTTTTTTTCAAAAAATTCCCTATTCCAAGTCAGAATTATAATTCATTTAAAAAATAATAATAATTTGAAATCGAAAGATTTAAAATTATAATGGTTGAAAGTCGTTTAAAATTGGGAAATAATTATGTTCCTAACATTTTGCTAACTCACCTGTAGATGCAACCAAAAAATTATCGGTGCTGACAGAACATTAACTTTAAGTTTTGAAGATTTCAAAATATGACGAAAAAGCATCTGCACAATATTGGAAGTAGTAGTAGTAGTATACCATTAAGCCATTTCCCTTTCAGGGTAGGCGTGGCACTACCCGATTAGGGTAGTGTTTCTAGGTGGATAGTTCCTTGTAGTAAATAACTACAAGTTGGGCTCACCACATCCATGATGTGCCAACAGCACGCAGTATTCTCGAATGGTCACCCATCCAAGTACTAACCGCGCCCAACGCTGCTCAACTTCAGTGATCTGACGAGAACTGGTTTTTTCAGCGTGGTATCGCCGTTGGCCAGAATTTTTGTTAATCTTGCACAATTTAAAAAAATGATAGATAAAATGAATGGTGTCAACAGATATTCAGAAGTTTTGATAAAATTGGAAAGTAATTGATATCCTGAAAATCTTGAAAGGTTTTAAGAGTATAAAAAAAATTCTTAAGATTGCTAGGAGAATTTTAAATTATTTTTTATTTTTTTAAATTAATTCTCAGAGAATATTTAAAAATATATAAGAAGATTTGAAAAGATTTCGAAATTTGTCGAAAAAGCTTTTGGGACATTTTATGGCATATCAATTTCGGTAAAAAAATTAAAAACGAGGAGTTCTCTCAAAAAATGGTTTAAGTAAATTTTGTAGGACTTTTTGAAAGCTGCGATTCATTTTTGAATTTTTTTCCGTATCTCACGCCGATCGGTTCAAAATTTAAATGTTGTATTTTTCCATAGTATTTTCAATAAATAAAACCACAATGAAAAGTACTATCTATAAATAGTTAAACCAAATTGTGTAGGTCTGTTTGAAAGCAGCAATTCATCGATGAAACATTTTCACGCATCTCACGTCATTTGGCTCAAAATTTAAATTTTCTATTTTTGTATTGTATTTTTGATGAATGAAATCGAAATGACAAGTCCTATCAAACAATGATTTGGGAAAATATTATAGGAATTTTTCAAAGCTATAATTACTTCCTGAGACTTTTTCTCATATTTTGTGTCGTTTAGCTCAAAATTTGAATTTTCGATTTTTTTCATAGTATTTGCGAAAGGTTGTGTATACAAAGCTGGTACCGATAAAAAAATTGTTTTTGAGATAGGTTTTTTCATAAACGGAATTAAACAACATTTCAGAAAAAAACCTTAAATTTTATTAATTTATTTCCAACAAAGTAATTCAATTTTCAAACTGGGAAGATGAAATTTCATTAAAAAAATGTTTAACTAAAAAAACACGAATTCTAAAAAAATTCAAATTTTTTAGTCATAAAAGAAAAAAGAACTTCACTTAAATTGCAGAAATTTCAAGCCAAAAAACGAATTATCTGCTGTGACAGGGTAAATTTTGACTTGCCCGTCACTTAAATTTTGAATTTCCGCGCCAAGGGTTCCAAAACGGCTTTTTATTCTCACCATCCATCGACCAAGAGCGAAAGTCACCTCGGCCAAGAGCGTTCAGCAAGAATTGTAATTCATGATCATTCACCTTCCGATTTGTATGTTTTCATGTAAATGTAACCTCCATCTGTCAAATCCGAGTCCTACTACAACAACACCACGGTAGCCAGAGATGGATCGTCGCATCTGAGGTTCACCAGCAGACATAAACACACCCTGTATAGAGTACCCATCATTAACCATGGTTCGGATATCCCACGTCTCCATGGTTACCGACTTCAACCCAAGATGGCGGACTTCGAACTCACTGCCAACTTAGCACCGTGCCTGGTCACATCTTCCATCGGTCCTTTAGAGCCATGTCATCGAGGCGTGACGTCACAAGGAACTCATTGCCAACCAATTACCACGGAGGCCAGAGATGGTAGTAGCAGCTACTTGAGTTATTTAACACACTCTGAATAAAGGACCCACAACCAATAAGGGCCTTACCATTCTACGCCACCATCTTCTCGATCTCAGCACAAGATGGCGGACCACAAACATCCAATAGTTGGTCTCGCTTTCGGCCTCCATCTTTCATTAACCTCACCGCACCACGTTCCCGAGGCGTGACGTCACGATACCAGTTAACGACCCTACGACGACCAGGGCTGAGTCGCCATGTCAGACGTTTACCAGGGATTCTGACACGCTGGAATGGTTATACAGGTGACGCCATCTTGAGGAAGACTACGACTACCGACAGGAAACTTGCCAAGAGCGGCCTCACGGTCATTGGCTGGACCATCAATTGGACTTCAACTTCGGGATTCGAACGTGTAGGGAACGACTACCGAATGTGTACTGTAATTGTAAAACTCGGTAATTTACGTATATTGTTAACTTAGAATTTAGTTAGGGTTAGGTCTCCATGGAACTTTTCATCTAGCATAAAGGTATTCAAGTACCTATGAAAGGTTTCATGAGACAAAACGTCCGAAATGCGCGAAAGGTCTCATTTAAGCTTATGCGCATGCGCGCTTGCGTCTGGCTGAGGTTAGGTTATTGGCGCGTCAGGACATAATTGTTATAAATCCACAAGGATAGATCCGCGTGAAATTATTTAACCGGCCTCATGCGATGTTCCGTTCTCATTCCTTATTTTTGAATTTTCCCGCCAAACTTTAGTTGGAAATTTTCCAAGATTCATGAAACCTTCTCTTGTTAAAGTTTCATGAATCTTGAGATTTATGTTTAGATTAAGAATCATTTATGAGAAATTGTACATTATTCGTATTCAATTGCGGCAAATAGTTTATAATATTAGTCAGTAACAGTTTAGTTCACAGTCCCTCTACTAGGCGCGGTAGTTTGAAACTCGGTAAACGTCGTTTTTCTATGTAAGCTTTAGGATTTAGTGTGGAAATCGTGATTTTAGGTGTCGATAGGATTTATGTTAATGCTACGCAAATATTGTCAGGGAATATTGTCACACCTTTAATCAACGACGAAACTTTAGTTCATAGCTTTACCGATAGTTGCGCTGACTCGAGATTGTGAATACGCCTTCATGCGAGCACCCTTCGAGTGCACGGTCTTGGTGCGTCGCATGGAGACGTTCACTTTCGTTCTTGGTCTGGGTTGGGCAACACGTGCCACAAAAATATATTGTATTATCCAACGTTACAAGATTGGATCTTTTGGAATTGACATTGAGGGATTAAGATCGATATACTTTGGTTGAATTAATACCGATTAACTGATTTAACTGGTTCGACGCTGCAACAATGTTAAAGGTAATCCTTTTTTTTATTTCGGTGAGCGACGCGATGGCGGACTCCGGTTCTGAGATCGGTAGTTCTGGCCTCCCTCCGATCCATTGCCTCGCTCGACCTCTTTAGGAGTGTTCCTCTCCCTTTTCTTTATTATACGTGAATAACGTCGAGTCAGTGCGCAACCATGGTTTTGTGACGAGTTTAGGTATTTTAGGGGTATTCGCGTTAGGGAATCATTATTTTTGGCTTGCTCTGTTTGAGTTGAATATGGCGTTTACGGTTTCCGTTATCTTGGCCACGTGGCCACATCTTGTCTTTCTCCTGTTAGGCCTCCGTTTTAGAGTTCATAAGTGGTAAAAGCGTTGAAGGATTGTCCAAAATTAATGGTTAAATTGTTTGTTTAATAAATACCGAATTCACTGAAAAATTTGGTCGTTGAGATCTATAAGAACCACCCTTGAGATTCCTTGCTCCCTTTTAGTTTTTTTTTTAGGCTTTCAGGTTTTCTCTTTATAGTTGCTCAATTACATTCTCCATTTTTTTTTATTCAAAATTTGCCGGGTCATCGATTGTATTTTACTTTTATCTCGCTCGAGGGTCCTGGCTGGCGCCCAGGTTTGCAAATAAACCATATACGTATACCCATGTATATACGTATACGGATACGTATATACATGTGTATACGGTACACGATTACCGAACTGCCATTGACGAGGTGGAATAAACCATCTATCGCACTGCACTAAAATTAAATTTTCAACCAGAAAATATGAATTTTCAACGAAAAAATAATTTCTTAACAAAGTGGTTCAAAATAAATAGTTGAATCCTCAAACGAAGAAGATTAATTTTTGACCAAAGAGTTGTATTTTTGTCCAAAAAAGATGCAATTTCTACTAAAAGAGATGGGACTTTAAATCAAAAAGACAAATTTTCTAAAGAATAGTTGAATTTTCATCGAAGAAAGACTTTTTGTTGACTTTTCAACATACTTGAATTTTTAACCCAAAAAGACGAATTTTCAACAAAACATTTGGATTTTTAACAGACCAAGATGACTTTTTAACAAAATGGTTAAATTTTCTAACAACCAATGATATTTATAAGATAAACTTTATTTTAAAAATTCCTAAATTTTTTCCCTGCCCAATTTTTCATTTTCCCTGAAATGAAACTCCCTGGAGCTGTTACGTAATTCAAGTACGGTCCCTTATTTAGTAAAGTCTAATAATAAAAAAAATTAATGTCTCGCAATTTAAAAATAACATTTTGGAAATAAAGTTTACATATTACGATATCACAGTTCAGATAAAAAGTATCTCGTGGATTGGCTGTGAAATCAAATAATAAATTATATCTACTTTGCACTCAAACACTCATGGAAGTTTGATTTAGGGAGGAGCATGGCAAAATAAATTAGGTGAATAAGTGATTCTAATTTTTCATTATGAAGCAATAAATGGTAAATATGTTATCTGGTGGAGGCGACGCATGTAATCTGTTTACCAGTTTCACAATTTTATAGCCTACTTGTTGTTTCAATGTAGTTGTGAATTTCGCAAGATCATGTTCTTTCATTAAATTTTTCTATTTTTCACGTCTCTCTTCCTCATTACTTTTTTGTTTGTTAATATTTACAACCGAGATAAATGAATCTATTTTCATGAACATAGAAACCACTGCATTCTGAAACGGAATCGATCAACAATTGCACATTTTTTAATATGACCAATTTTAAATTTGAAGCAATCTAAGTAAAATAATCTTAATCTGACCAACGTTAGAATTGGATATTTGAAAAATTAAAAAATGGAAATGTCAAAACTTAAAATGCTAACAATTTTATGAAACGTCTCAGTTTCAAATTTTCTAATCTGCTACGTCTAATTTCACTTGATATAAACTTTTTGAGCCTTATAACTCTTATAAGTATTATAAATATTGCAGGGATTAATAAATTATTTTTCTTATGTTAGCGAAAATGGTATTAACTTTTGTGTTCACACACAACGTCGTCTTTGATTATTCCGAAGGTTCCATGGATGAGAAATATAGCAAATATGGAAAACTTTGAGATCTGAAATCAACAATCTTTCTCGCTTCGCCTTATTTATTTTGAAGAACAAATAAAGCTGGTTATTGGGTAGATGTCGTAAAAATAAGTATATATATAGCAGTCGTTCATCAAGTCACTCTTATAACGCGATTCTAGAAATTAGTTTACTCATTCCTTTCTCTGTCATTCTGATTATTTAAAAAATGAAGGAGTCTGCTGCTATTTTACTTCTCACATTTGTTAGCTTCGTTCACTGTGCTCGTAAGTATAATATAATATCATAATCATTATTCGTCTTCATTAAAAGCATTCAATTTGACTTGTTCCTTCCAATTAAGGTTTCCAAACATAAAAATTCTCATCATTGCACAGTAAAGAGAATTTCAGAAATATTGATCGAGTCCTGGGTAATACACAGGTGTATTACCCAGGACTATTACCCATAGCTCATGACTCTTGTATCTTTGACTAGTTCTCTTAGTCTTCCATCCGCAATAACAAAGTCAATTACACTGTGGTTATTTCCTTTACACCAGGTGTACGTGTGGATCATTTTATGTCGAAACCAAGTATTGGTAATAAATAGGCCCTTTTCTAAGCATAAGCTAACTAATTTTTTCCCCGTTATAATTTTTTCTTGTTGAATTTCCAAAATTACCTAGCACGCTTTCTGTATCTGTATCCTGACGTTGGGCGCCAGCCCATCCGTTCATATCTATTAGCAGAATTATTCTTTCACCTTGATCGCAAGTACTTATTGTATCATTTACAGTGTCCCAGAAGGCGTCTTTGACTTCTCGTGGCTCACTGTCAAGTGGGGCGCAGCACGCTATAATAAATGATCTTCTGATTCCTACCTTCACTCTAACCCACAGCAATCTGGGCGATACATATCCTTGATCTTTGAAATGCTGTCTTACTTTTTCATTCATAATTAAACCGACCTCTTGACTACCATGTGATTCGCTATCCATTGCTGACCATATTTCAAAACCGTCTTTCAACACCCCATTTTGTATGTTTCTACTTTCGCAACGCTTTTTCTTCGTCTCAGGCACACATAAAATATCTAGTTCCCTTGCATGCATAGTTTCTCGTAGTTGTCTTACCTTGAGACAGGGGTCTCCACAATCCACAGGTGCAGCGTGACACAGGATCGCACGACCTTTTTCAAGATCTACCATTTTTTTTGAAAGGAAACTGAGAGAAAACTTACGACCTCTCGGGCAAAAATCCCAGTTGAAAGGGCTCGGTTCTGAAATATGAACATGGAGGACCCTTTTTTTCAAAGGGTTCCAAGCAGTTTGAATCAGGTAAAGGATTTTGACAGTTCTGGTTGAAAGCTGATTCGATCCGACCTACTGGCCTGAGATCCTAAGTAGATACAGGATCTACGTTTGAAAATCCCTGCCTTAAGATCATTCACTCCTCTAGCATTCCAAATACCCAGTCTCCATTCATCGCCTGAAACTCGACCTTTACGTTTACCGTGTGTATGCATTTCGTCAATCAAAGTTTCAGTGCATTCCGAGGCTACTTTATTGTCTGTATTATTCATTGTTAGATTGTACATCCAACTATCACCTTTATGCGCGAAATTTGTTTTGCGAGCCGAAATCATGTCCAAGTTAAGTAAAGATTCGTCGTACTGTGGAAAGTCTAGTTTTAACGTCAGTCCCACCAAAACTTCTGTATGTTTCCATCTGCCGAATCCCGGCCTACCTCTAAACGAGGAACCGATAACTCTTTTTTTTAAGAATAACGCGTCAAGGCAAATGTCATCAATTTAATCTTCGAGTTTTCAACCACCTTAAAGTATGTATAAAGATTACCCCCCCCCCTCACTATAATTACATGAGATATAAATTGGTATAAAATAAAAACTCATCTTCTAAAATCGGCATCGGTCTCTTAAATATTTTCATCTATTTAAAGCAAAAATCGTTAAACAAAAATGTGCGATAAGCCCACCCCCCGGGTAAGCATAAAAAGTTCGATTTTAAGATATATCATCAATTTCACCAAAAGAGCTTTAATTTTTGAATCTTCAGTCAGAATGCATGGATAAAATGTTTGTGCATCCTCGAAAATCACAAAAGTACTGGAATTAATATTTAGAAAAAGAAAAATTCCGTGGAATCTTTTGAAATTCCCTTGGAATGCTTTAGAGTATTTGAAAATCTTTGGAATCGCATCAAATTACCCTAATCAATTGGAAATGCCTTGGAATTTTATAAAATTCCCCAAAATATCAAAAGTCCTTTGAAATATCTTGAAACCCATAATTAATAGTAAATAAAAAATTATCTGGAAAGGTTGACTTGATTATTTCGCTTTGGACCGGACTCTTGCCTTCCAGGATCTCGAATGGAATCTCCTTTGTCTCAAAATTACACTTTCAGTTTCGCGGTTTGAGTAATATTTATGAAAAATGACTTTAAATGTCTTTGAATTGAAGTATAGTTTAAAAGAAGAATACTCGCACATATGAATTGATATTTGTTTCTTCTAGTTTTAACTAAAATGCTTAAGTGAGAGAAAATATAAAGTGGCCATTGGATGCTAATTTAAAAATGCATCGAAAAACTATTTTAGAAAATGCTGTTTCGATCTCATCAATATATGTCATTCTTTGTTGACAAGTGATTGAATAAAATTGTCTAATGCTCAAGTTACTACTGTACAAAAACATAATAAATGTACATTTTTTCCATACAAAATTAGATGAACCAGTAGGCTCCATTGAGTTGACAACGTTGGACGGCTCTATTTTGGGTGAAAACATTATAGTCTACAGAGATGAAATATTTTGGCTGGAACGTCATGAAGCTAAAAACCCTTCCCCAGAGTACTGCCTTTATATAAAAATAAGAGGTGGCAAAAGTTATATCGATAAAGGTCCGCGATGGGAGATCCTAGGTGTGCGTACCACTGAGACGCCTGAGGGGCATTATCCAAAGAGAGCTACGATACGTGTAAACAAAATGATGTTTTCAACATCCACTGAATTCGTTAATTACGAGTACAATAATCCATCTAGCTATCCTCCTGTGACAGAAAATGGCCGCGTTTACATCGCAGTGAAAGGAACTAAACTTGTAATGACTGCTGCGCTCACATTTGCCGGATTGCATGATGATAGAGATGAAAGAAATGAATTATATTCCGGCCCGTCGGAGCGACTTCCCTGGGAGTTTCGGCGTCACACCACCGGTAAATCAGACGATGTCGTCGATGCCTCCGCACTATCCGCAGACTTTAAGAAGGCAAAAATACACTGAAGAAAACTCGAGCTGCGTTGGTTTAAAATTTGCTTGCGTATCAGCAAATAAATGTGACCAGCGCGATAATGAAGCAGCGGTGCACACGAGTTCCGTCCCGAGGTCGAACTGCGAGATGATACGCTGTTTCTTTATTAGCCTAAAATTCAGTCCTAAACTTTTCTCACTTTTGTATGCCAAAACATGATATTTTTTTGAGAGTATATTAAAATACAACGAAACTCATCCCTTCTGGAACATGCAAAGGATGGGACGAAATTATGACCACCGAGCGGAATTCGCTAAGGGATCGAAAGACCCAACACGCAATTCGAGTGTTTTGCTGACCGCTGGACGGAATTCGTGTGACCGCGAATTAGTCATTTTTTGCTTTCTATTGAGTGCTTTTTGAAATATTATTCTTAATTAGTTCAAGTCAATACATAATTCTGTCGTAAAGTTCCGATTAATTTTAGAAGAACTGCGGTATGCTTAAGTAACTGTTTTCATATAAAACAAAGAATTGAACTGTTCACAATTATCCATGAAATTATATGAATTTACTGTAATTATAAATATGTAAGACTCCTCCCGGAGGTTTTTTGATGGCATGGTTTTTCCCTGCCGGGTTGAACTGAAGCAATGCCATAACGAAATTTGGTAATGTGGATGCGCAGGCAAATGCGGGAGTCTCTTCGCCTATTCTTTCAATAAACTTAAATGATTTAATTCAAGTGACTAATTGATGTTGACCTGCCAACTGTGCACCCTAATTTTTGGTATCCGATCCAACATTTTTTTGGATTTGTAAATGAAAAGGAGGTCATTGTTGTTTTGGAAAGCAGAGAACTCCATTTTATATTTAAGAAATCCAATAATAAAATTTTTCATTCAAAACATTTTTTCTACACAAAAGTAGATAATATAGATAATTTTTTTTTATCAACAAACAGTGAATATAATTCAATGATATTATCATAATTACAAAAAAATAGTTGGATCTCCAAAATTCAAGAAGCACTATTCTATAGGGCATTATTTCTGAAGTTTCCTGATCAGACTCAAACTTCGACAAACTGGAGTCCTATTGGATGGTAATTTGTGGAGAAAATATGTTGCCATTGGGACAAATATTTACCGAGTAAGATTTGCTCTTAATTTTCTGAATTAAAAAAATTTTCAGGAATAATTTTCTAGACTTGACCATGTGTAGAGTACAAGATTTTAAAACGCCAGCATCTAAACTTTGAAACGGTTTGTAGTTGAACTTCGTAGAATTAGTTTCTGCATCTGCACAGATGATAAGAAAATATTATATAATTTTTTTTCATATAAAAAGTAGTATCTTGCCACAATATATTGTCTTTCAAAATCAATTATTATAAACAATTACACTTATATGGCAGTTTTGAATGAAGAAAATGTCCTTTTCTTTAGTCAATTATTTTCATCTGAAGACTAATATCCTAAAACAATGGATTGTCCTTTAACAACATAATTATATCAGTGTTTTCAAAAATTCTTATAAACAAACTTACAAATTCAAATTCACTAACTTGTAAGCTGCTTTTTTTCTGTGAAATCAGTTATTCTTTTCTTAAGAATTATATTTTTCCGACCATAGGTACCTTTTTGAACAGAAATATATTTTAGAGAAAATGTGAAAAGTAATTACCATAAGGGTAATTTAATGTTATTTTTCACAATTAAAACAAAAACTACGTATCCTATCAAAAAACGATTGTTAACAAATTTGTAGCTTCTTTCGGGTGAACAACTTTTTTCAATTTATTTTTGTTGTACCTTGTGTCGTTCGTCTAAAAATTTAATTCGTTTATTTTTGATGTTGTTTTTTAACGAATCATCTTTTTTCGCATCTTGCATAGTTTGACCGAAAAAGGAAATTTTTATTTTCTATTATTTTTTGTGTGATCAAAATTTGAGTCTTCGATTTTTCAAGAAAATTCAAAAAGTTTTTTTAGCTCAAAATTTTCATTTTCGTTTTTTTTTTTTTTTTTTAATTTCGATAATTCCATAACTCTGATAATTTTAATTTTATCAAAAAGAGTCGTGAAGATAAATTGTTCGAATTTCCATGTACTACGAATAGCCATGCATAGCATTCTCAAATTTGGAAAAAATGGTCTCAAAAATTTTGAAACTGCTTGGTCTTTTTAAATTTTTATCCAAAATAGCTGCCTAACGAACTTGAGCTTCAGTTTCCGACTCTAAAAGAGTGCACCGAAAGCCAATTTTAAGATTAATTCTTTTCCAAGTTATCGTGCTCACAGGCGGACATACAGACAGACACATTTTACATAAATCTAATACTTTCTGTTATGAGAGTGAAAAGAAAGTAATTTTAAACCTAATAGGTACATTTTCAACAAAAAAGATGTTTTTTCAAACGAGAAGATTAATTTTCGAGCAAAAAAGTTAAATTTTCACCAAAAAATTATATAGGTATGCTCGAAATCATGCAGATATATATTTTTGTTTAATTCAAATAATGTTTTCAAATCTTTCAATATTCTCATTGAACTAATTGTTTAACAACAATAAAATCATTTTATATTTTCCTATGAATCTGAAAAAATGTTAATTCTCTCAAATTCCTTTAAAGTTCTTAAAAATCTTCTGCATTTTATTCGAAATTTTTAAAAATCTATATTTTTCTTATTTCTTAAAAATATTAAGAAATTTTGAATCATTTTTAAAATGTTTTCAAAACTTCAATATATCTTTTTAAAATGATTCAAATTTTTCTAAAAGCTTTTTAAAATCTTTCAAAACTGAAAAAATTGCCTTAAAATCTTCGACATTCTTTTTTGAAAATGTGAAAAATCCTTTCAAATTTTTCGAAATATTTCTTAATATTCTCTTAAAACTAATAATATGAATATAAATCCCACAAAAATTTTAATGACTTCTATTTTCAAACGGAATAGATTGAAGTTTTTTTAATAAAGACAAATTTTCTAAAAAACAGTTAAATTTTGTAACCCAAAAATATACATTTTTCGCCAAAAAACTAATTTTGGACAAAAAAAAATTTCTTATCAAAAAGATGAATTTTGAACTAAAATGATGAATGCTCAAACAAAAAAAAATGAATTTTTTACAAAGCAGTTCAATTTTTGAACAAATAGTGGAATTTTTAACAAAACCACAAGGAATTCTCAACGAAAAATGAATTACTTAATATTTCAACTGAAAAACACTTTTATTTTATATGAAAAAGAGTTGAATTCATTCAAAAGGGAGAAATTTCCCACAAAACAGTAGAATTTTTAAGCAAAACAGAATTTTTTTCATACAAAATAAAAATGTCAAATAAATATCGATTCTATAAGTTTATTTGTTCTTAAGGTTATATTATTATCATTAATCCTAATTCTCGGAAATCTTTCAGAATTTAATAATGTATGTAAATTTCTTTTAAACTGATTCCAATTATTCCTAAAAATTTGTTAAAATCTTTCAACATTGAAAAAATTGCTTTAGAGTCTTCCAGATATTGTTTGAGAATTTTCAAAATCCTAGAAATCTTTGGAAATCTTCTTAATTATTCTTAATTATTTTCCAAATTCCCTTATTCGTGATATTTACCGAAAATAATTAGTCTAAAATTTATTTCTTTGATTGTTATAAATATTTTTATATACAAAAATTAATAATTTTTAAATACGAAAAATTGTTTTTTTTTTTATCACTGAAGTTATCCAAAAATTGAGTCAACAGTCATTTGAAAACTGGATATGACACACTATATATCAATTTTTGTAATTGTTATAAATAATTTTTATAAAAAAATATCCTAATTTACCGTTTTCCAACAGATTTTTTGTTTTATTATTCATTCATATTTAAAACGATTTTGTAATTATTTGGAATTGGGAATTTGAAATTGTCGTGAACTTTATAGTCTGGGTAATTTTACGTTTCGAATATTTTCAGTTTTCGGTAATTTCCAGTTTCGTGAATTAGTACAATTATTCAAACTAACCGAATTTCCCGACACTGTAAAATTCCCGAAAATGAAAATATACGAAATGTAAAATTCACGAAATTATAAAATTGCGGACAATTTAAAATTGCAGAATTGGAAAATTATTAAATTATAGAGGAAAATAGTATATTGTGCTACAAGTTGAAAAAGCGAGAGATTTAAAACGAGTGTGAAGTTAGCTACCCGAGCGGAGCGAGGGTGGCTATCACACGAGTTTTAAATCGTCGCTTTTTCAATGTGTGGGACACGATACTTTTTCTATAATTTGTTAAAAAGTGCTAGTTTTTGTTTACCTGTTTTTTGTGTAAAAAGAAGGCGATTTTTTGTCGATTGACGCAACAATGACAATGGCAATTATCAAAACCATGGCAATAATATGGCAGTAATAATAAGCTGGTTCTCACAATTGAATAGTTGGCCCATAAAGTTGAGGGCTTCAAAACTTCCGATTTTTCGTGAAAAAAACCAAGCACAGTATTTTCGGAGAAACTGACGGTGTTTTTTTGCTTTTGCCAAGTGACAAAAGTACATACAAAATACACAACTCGAGACTTTTCAGGAAATTGCTTTTAGGTTAGGGACGACAGTCGGAAAATAGAATGAAGTTGGCTGCGCACGATGCACGAGTCCACCCGAGGCAGCACGAACCCACCCGAAATAACATTTACTTTTTCCACTGTGCCTCACTTTTATCACTGTCCATTTACTTTTTCCACTGCATCTGTCCACTTTTGTCACTGTTGCCCGGAAAGGTCGGCACTGCGCATGCGCCACGTCATCGAGCAATAATCGGTAACTTTTTACACCAAAAACAGGTGGAAAAACTGGCACTTTTTCGCGAATTATAGAAAAATTATATTTGTTCAATATATTTTTTATTTTAGGCAGGATTTTTTAAAATTTTATTATTAATTTATCACACACAAAAATATTCAGTGTGGAAAGCGTTTGTTCCCAATTCTCTTATTCAATGTAATTCTTTTTCGTCGATAACAAGTTTTCTTGAAAAAACATCACTCTCTACGTGATTGCAAAAGAATGATCATATTTCATAGAAAATAAAGGTGAAGTTATCTCTTACCGTCTAGTTCTATCTTTTCATAATTTTAAATGATTTCAATTGATTTTGATATCTGCCCCCTTATGTGTGACGATTATGGGGGGGAGATATGCTCTGAGCGTTCGTGGGAAGGGGGGGGGTGGACGATGTGTGTCACCCTCGATTCACGGTTGTCTTGGTTGATACGACCGGAGAATTTGTCCTGGTTGTGTGAGAACGGAAAAGGAGAGAGAGGAAATTGTGATAGACAGCAAAGGGGGGGGGGAAGGAAAGCGAGGGAAGGAGAAGAGAAATGGGCCTAGGAACTAGCAGGCCGGGGCGTTTGAGAGAGGCGGCGTTGTTCTTGGCGCGTTGTTCGGCGAGCCACTCGTTGAGACCGGTCATGCCCTGCGGAATATTTCGTTGAGAAACGGGCGGCGGCAGCTGGGCCCGCTTGATGTCTCCCTTAATTAATCTTCTCCAGGCGGTAGGAGATCGCCTAGGGTATATACAGGGTAGGAGATCCACAGGAGGTCTCACCAACTCGGAAGGAGTAAACTTGTGACGGCCAACCCGTCGATGATCTTTTTTTTTTTTTTTTTTTTTTTTTTTTTATGAGCTGAAGGACAGAAACGTTTCGACGTAGGGGATCCCAGAAGCGGCGGAGAGAACGTCTTCGGAGGTGCTGCTGTTGAAATCCTGGTGGCCGGTTTCGGTGACCGGAACTCGAGAGATGGTACTCGAGGCGGTGCGTGTCGCGAAGATTCACCGGATGAAGAGTTCTCGACTGAAACGAATTTCCGCACGAGATTTGCGGACGGAAAGGCGTGTCGTGGTTCGGTGTGAAAGCCTGGCAGCGGCAGAGAGAGAGAGAGGGGCCGAACGTTCCGTCGGCCTTCGACGCGGGTCTCGTGTGACCGGTCGTCCTCGAAGAATCAAAACGAGGGGTCTTACCTCGTCCGGAAAAAGTTCAGGCGGTCCCTGAGCCCGTTGGAACCGTAGCTTCCTGTTCCTCTGATTCGGGCGTGCTCTTTTGTCTTCCCCTGTCATCAAAGGGTTTGTTTATGACAGGCACGCTACGAACTGACACGGCCGGACTATATTGAATGTGAATTTGAATCAAGGCAGAGCCCCTATCTCTCGTAGCGGAAGGCCTTCCTCAGCAGAGTTGGACCTCACATTACTTAAAATAACGGCTGCATTTAATTTTAACCCCCTGCAAGAGGCAGAAGGCCGCTTTCAGTAGAAATTGGCCTCGTACTCCTTGCAAAAGGTTGAGTCCCGTAGACAGAAGGCCGCCTTTCAGTAGAAAGTTGGCCGCATGCCCAAAGGACTGTGAATTCCAAAAATAAAATGATTATTAACGCGTGGTCCCGGATTCAATATCGTTCAGAATTTATACACTGCACAAGAGAACTGATAGCGAGGTTCACCGACACAATTTCACTACGCGGATGGGAGGAGAGAGAGTTCAGGAATCACTATACGTTGGGAAAAACTTGAGGTGTATGACGAAAGGTTGTGGTAGAGAAGGAGATAACTTGAAGAAAGAAGAAAGGAAATTCGACAAGGAGAAAGGATCCTTGGTTGGAGATGATCGATGAGAGAAGTCCCACGGAGGGAAAAACTACTATGTTGTATTAGCTGAATGCTGCGTTTATTTACTTTTTGGAAACAGAGTGGATGCTGCCTGTTTACTTGAATATCGAAGATCAACTGACTCGTCGTTTCGCTCGCTGCACGCAGGCAGCCCGGGACGAGAGCTCGAGGCGGCGGTGGGAGCGGCGGCTAGCGCGCTGATTGGCCGAACCGTGGCAATGGGATCGCAGCCGAGCGGTGGGGACTGCCTACCGTTCGTACTACCTCGGACCCCGAGCGTCTTCGCCATGCTAAATAAAATATGCCTTACATTTACATTATTTTTAATTAACACTTAAAAATAGTAAATATTATTGAAAATTAATGAAATTTAATAAAGTTGATCTGTAAAGGTGTTGCTTCAATTCCCCGCAAACGGAATGGAGCTGCGTTAATTAGAATGGTTTTTTGGGGTTATTGTTTATAATATTAACTATAAAAAATGTAAACAAACAAAATCTATCAGAAATCGAAACCCCGAATGACCATTATAATATAGACTTAAAATTAATTTGTAAACAAATCTTACAGAGGAGAAAGACGTAGTTAATTGTACCGAGGATAAATACTAGCTTAACGAGAATATAAAATATATAGTTAAATTTTAAACGTTGATATATATGTATATATATTTATGTATGGACACTTATATCAATGTAATAAAGTTTTTTTTTTATTTACTATTCTAACCGCAAGGTTTCTTCGCAAGCTACAATGAATTCTGAAAGAATGAATAAACTATTTTCCCTCCCCTCAAAAGGTCTTATGTTATTAGGTTTATCTAATAATTTTAAAGAAATGATCTGTTTAATTTTAATAATGTTTTTACCCGCCGGTTGAGATCTCCAGTTGTTTTTCCAATGAGTCTGAAATAGAAAGAAAGACGCTAGGGAGAGAAAGAAAATGCTAGAAGAGAAAAAGAAAGCGCGCAAAGAGTGAGAGAGACATCATTGTACCGTGAACGTGCCGGCTAGGGAAGCGTAACACGGCAGCCAGCACGTGATCACGTGCTGTTTGCGTGACTAACGGGGATTTTTCGGTCGTTCCCCGGCGGCCTTGAGAGAAGGGAAATTTTGTTAATGGCTATGACTCACGGAGGGTGAGCAAGCTCGTCGTTTGAGCATCCTGAAATCAAAGATTTGTCACGAAGACCCCTTTCAATCAAGTTTTCAAAACAAAACTTGAGTGGAAAGTCACGTAGACAGTTTTCGATTTCCAGAGGTTCTCAGTTTAGGGTACTGGCCTACAACAAAAATTCAACATTTTTATTTGAAATGGTGGGTATTTAAGAACTTTAAATTTTCGTTGTAAATAGGTATATATTAGTTGAAAATTCATGTATTAATAGGAAAGTTGTATCATTGGGTACAGGAAATATATGTTTTTGGTTGAAAATTCAACTATTTTGTTAAAAAATCTTTTTCTTTTTCTTAATGATTCACCATTTCAATTGTAAATTAATTTCTTTGCTTAAAAGTTTCATTTATTGTTTGAAAATTCTCTTTTTTTGTTGAAAATTAATGTTTGTAACTCAAAGTGTAACTATTCCATTTTTGGTTGAAACTGTCTCCTCTTCCAATTGAAATTCATATATTTTGATGCAAATTCATTTTTTTTGGTACAAAATTCAACTTCTTGGTTCAAAATTTATCTCTTTAGTTGAAAATTCAACTATTTTGTTAGAATGCAGCAACTGCTGTTGAAAACTATGTTTTTCAAAGATATTTTTTATTTTATAATTTATTTATTATTAAAACAATTTTTTAATTGTTTGCATCCGTGAAATTTTTAATTCGGGAATTTTTTCTTTGGAATATTTTCTTTTTCGGGAATTTCCTTTGTCGGGAATTAATAAAATTTATAAGTAATAAAGTTGATGGAATTTTCGGAAAATAAAATATTCGAAATATAATATTACTGAAATTATAAATTTGCCGATAGAGAAAAATTTTCGATTGATAAAATTCTCGAATCTGAACAATTAATACATTGTTAAAGTATCAATTAAAAAATGATGAATAGAATACAATACTGTTATTTGATATGCATATTTTGTATTTCATTTACTTTTTTCATTTTATTATTTATTTATTCCATTAACAAAAATATTCAATATGGAAACCGTTTTTTTCTCTATTCTCTTAAAATTCAACGTAATTCAAATTCGTCAATTAGAAATTTTTCGGAACGAACACAACATATTTTAAATAAGCATATTCTTAGATAACAAAGGTGAACTAATTTTTTATCGTCTAGTTTTATCTTTTCTTAATTTCCAATTAGTTAAATGTATTTAATAATAGTAATCACAAACATTATAATAATAATATATTATATAATATATTTAATAAATATGTTAATATAATAATAAATTATATTAAAATCAAATATTTCAATTCTTTCAAACTTTGATCTTAGATCTGCCAGGGAATAATTAATATGTCTTGTAAAAGAGAAAATGTAATTTCTTTCTATGAAAACTACAATTTGGCTGATGTTACGATAATCTTAGAGTCAACGGCCATGCCACGCTGAAAAAACCAGTTCTCGTCAGATCACTGAAGTTAAGCAGCGTTGGGCGCGGTTAGTACTTGGATGGGTGATCAATCGAGAATACTGTGTGCTGCTGGCACATCGTGGGTGTGGTGAGCCCACACTTGTAGTAGTTATTTACTACAAGAAACTACCCACCTAGAAACACTACCCGAATCGGGTAGTGTCACGCCTACCCTGAAGGGCAAATGGCTTAATGGTATACTTACTTACTTACTTAGAGGACTTTTGAAATGCGACCGTTTACTTCTCTTAACTTTTTTTCATATCGTGCGTTGTTTGGCCTAAAATTTACATTTTCTTTTTTTTTCTTTTTTTTTTAATCTTCCAAATGCTATAACTCTGATAATTTTCTAATATTGAAAAAAGTCGTAAAAATAAATTGTTTGAATTTCCGGGTACTAAAAATAACCGTACATAGAAATTTTTTATCTTGAAAAATCATGTTCTCAACAATTTTGAAAATGCTCTAACATTTTGAATTTTTATCAAGAATATCTGGCTAACGAACTCGTCCTTTCCTTTTAGGCCTTAAAATGTGTGCTAAAACTTAATCCAATCTGATAATTTTTTCGAAAGTTGTCGTGCCTATATGATACAGACAGACATACATACATACAGACTTATTCTTTCAATGATTATGACAATTTTACAAGTTCATGTTCTTTTATTGAACTTTTCGATTTTTCACGACTGTGAACGTTCGAAATCTATAACAGAAGAATCATTTTGTTCCATCTTCAACAAATTTTCCAAAATTCGTAGAATATTTTTTCTAGCCTTAAAAATGACATGATGATCATATAATTGATTTAAAATTACATTTTCTATTGGAACTACATAACAGTTTTGAAACTAAAAAATTAAAATTTAATCAAAGACGGAAAAGAAAAGCATCCAGTTATACTTCACGCCTAGCTTGAACCAATTTTCACTGAAATGAACTTTGCCTGTCCAAGTTGCCTGGAAATTTCATTTTGGAGATGAATTCCGACTATTTTAAGCCTAAAATTAAAAAAATCGTTAGGGTCCTTTTTAAAATAACTCATTTTTTGACAGTTTATAGACCATTTATCATGTATATTTCTTGGAGAAAAAGTCATATGTGATATTTTTTTGGCCTAAACCCTGTAATTTGGTGACCAAAAAAAACTGCTAAATGCTCAATATCGAGTGACCTTCGGAACGCTTTTAAAATGTTGGAAAATTGAAAAAAAAAATAGTTTTTTGAAAATTTCTCGTCACGGGTACGTCGTACAACTTGAGTCTATGATTAAAAAAGAAAGTAGACAAAATTCCTAAAAAAACTAAAAAAAAAACAATATCGTAACACTAATAGTTTAGAAGATATGGCCTGTAAAAGGGATTTTTCAGTGAAATTTTTTTCTAAAATTTTAGTTTTTGTGAAATATCTTTTTCTCTGTAGGTTCTACATGAAAATTGATTCGTAATAAATAAAAGCAGGTCAAATTATCTGCAAAACCAAAAAAAAAACTTTGCTCTAGCTCTAATATTACCGCAATTAGAGCCGTTCAAAGTTGACACATTTTATTGCACTCTATTTGACACTAAGTTATTCTAAATGAATTGCTTCCTGTGCAATTGAGGTGTAAAATAGTTGGTGTACAAGTAAAGATGTATCGAATTTCCTGAAAAAGAAGAAAGCTTTTTCTACATAGTTTTAGATTGCCAAATATAGAATTTTCCACTAGCATGTTACGTCGAAATTGTATTTCAAAATTTGCACCGGGAAAAGGTTGGATCAGAATATGATATTCATTT
>CAKNYM010038190.1:0-10324 GCA_932195095.1 Andricus curvator | reverse complement strand
GGCTTCGCCGTTTGGCCTGAATCCATTTTCTACGATTTACACTCGATATCCAGGGCCCTTAAGCCATTTCCCTTTCAGGGTAGGCGTGACACTACCCGATTCGGGTAGTGTTTCTAGGTGGATAGTTTAAATTAAATTTAAATTCAAATTTAAGTCGATTTTGATGTCTCAAGAAGGAAACATGATCGCTGGTCATTGATGTTACTAATATTAGATGAAAACTTAGAACGAATTTTAAAATCACGAAAATGATAAAATTTTTGTATAGAAGCAACTTGTTTGCATTGAAAAATTCTTTTATATTTATAATTTTCAAAAGAAAAGTTACCATGATGCCCGCTTAAGACTAATTGTTTCTACTATTAACGGAATTTTATACAAATTATTATCTGCCTTTATGTCCAAAATTTTAAATAATATTATCAAAAGAAAACTTGGTCTGTTCGATATCCAAATTTTAACTCTTTTCATCCTAATAGCCATAAAATTGGTTTGGTCGCAGGTTTACTTTACAGAATTCTTAGAATTTCAGTTCCAGAATTTAGAATAAAAAAAAATTTAATCAGAGATACCTTGAAAGATTCCTCAACCTATTTAATTAACATCTGTTAAAAAAAAAGGAACTTTCCGATTATATAATACTAAACTTGCTTCTAAATCTGATAAAAATAAACAAAGTTTCTTATGTTGATTTCACAGTTTGTCCATACATAAAAGGTTTATCGAAAAAAATTGAATAAGTCCTTAAGAAATCAAAAATCAAGATCATTTACAAACCAACTAATAGCTTCTCAAAATTTTCAAGCAATCCCAAAGAACCACTTCCCAAAAAGAAAATATCCGGAGTTGTTCATAAATACAATTGCGCTGTCTGTTCCTTTTCTTATGTACGTGAGACTGGTAGACCTATAGAGGCTCAACGTAATTGCTCAGTATTCATAAAAAATATTTATTCGATTGTGCAATAGAAATTTTAAGGAGCCAAAAGTCTGTTTCAATAAGTCTCAATAAATCTCTGTTTCAATCTGTCTACGAACGGTCCAAAAACACAAACTTATCAGAAAATAAGTTGAAAACCAAACATTCATGTATTCTAATCGTATACTACCGCATTTTTAACAAGAGTAGCTTCATTCTATATTCAATTAATTTGACTACCGAACTGTCCAATGCACCATATATGTAACATAAACAATTCATCAATGGAAACGCACACGTAAGCAAAGGATAGCTTCGCTATTTTTTACATACTTTAAGAATCCTACAAGTGGGCGCAATGAAAAAACACAATTTGTCTCAAGGCATATGTCATTATGGGCGGTAGAGGGTCGAGGTAGATAGCGAACTACCACGGAGGAGGTTGGTTGCGCCAATCCCCCTCAGGTAGGTCGTGAGCCATAGGTTAGTTGCGCCAAGACTCTTCAAGGGACGGATTAGGAGGATTAGAAGCTGAACGATGGGGGTTCTCTTTTAAGATAGACTGAGGTGTTAAATTAAGGAGCGAAATACAGATTTTTAATAGGAAGAGGGAAAAATAATACAGATACATAATAACATAAGAATATTTATTTGTGTTGGTCACATCCAAACTATTTTTATACTACATATAAACAATATATAACTTTTACACACACTATTAGTTGCAATATCTACTTAAAAAACAGACACATCTGCTTCACCTTAAGCAATGTTGCTAACATTATTTTGGCACGGGAAGAAAACCGTAACATAACGAAATTACAAACTCCTTTTGTGTAATTGCATTCGTGTTCAATTCAAAAATTTTTCGATTAACATAAGCTTGCTTTTTCAGCACGTCAGGTCGCGGATGTTTCGTTAATCCTTTCTTCACGGATTTGATTTTTGTGTATGTTTCAGCTTGAAACCCTAATAAAGTCTCTATAAATATGTAGATCTTTTCGTTTCGATTTTTTTCGTTTATTTTTTTATTTTTGTGGAAAATTTTTTCCTATGTTCAGCATCGCTGGATTGGATGCGCAGGGGTGTTTATATGGAAAAAACATCATTTTCCAGTAAAGTTAATTGTTATAAATAAAGTAAATTAACAAACAGTCTACATTATGAGTTTTTCATTTTTAAAGTAGATTTTTGCATTTAAATTATTTGTTTTTATTGAAAAAATGATACTCTATCATGAAAATTTGTCATTAGATATTTTTTATTAATTTGAAAAACAAATTACATAAACAAATGCTCAGTTTGGACATTTAAAGACAAAGAAAAATCGTCTTTTCTCTTCATTTTCCTTAAGTAATGTCATCAGTGATGTTTAGTGATGAAAATTTGACATCTCATATTTTAAAATGATTTTCTAACAAGTTCTATAAATAATTTTATTTCCTTAATGAGCATTTTTTCATAAAATTCATTTATTATCAAATTAATTTTGTGAAACAAAACTGACCAAATATATCAAGGCAAATTAAGGGAAAAAGCGATTTTTTTTCTGCCTTTAAACGCCACCACTATATGCATTTGTTTATAGAAATTGTTAGAAAATTATTTAAAAATATGGAGTGACAAATTTTACCACTAAACATCACTGATGGCATCATTTGAAGAAAATTAAGAGAAAAAACGATTTTTTTCTACCTTCAAATGTCCACACTATATTTATTTATATAATCTTTTTATAAAGTCAATAAAAAATATCGGAACACAAATTTTTATGATCGAGTATCATTTTGTCGATAAAAGCAAGTAGTTCAAACGCAAAAATGTACTATGGCAACGAAAAATTCATAATGTGTATTGTTTGTTAATTTAATTTATTTATAAAAATGAACTTTGCTAAATAATTTTTTTTCGCTCTCAAACATCCGTGCGCATCCAGTCCAGCGATGCTTAACATAGGAAACAAATCTCCACGAAATAAAATAAAAACGAAAAAATCGACTTTTTTCGCTGTTCGCATTAATATAAATGTTTAAACAAACAAACCCTAAAAAATCGGGCCACCTAAATCTCCTAGAAACCGAATGCTTAATTTTGTTTGAAAAGGAAATCCCAAATCGGTAAAGAATGCCTTCTACAAGTTATCTTGAAACTCGTTTTTTATTTAATGCCGCTGCGCGGAGCACATGAAAAAATGTTCAAAATAATATTCCGGCTTATATTTTGAACCGATTGTAGAGTTCTTTTTCAACAAAAGCCAAATTAATTCTTAAGAGATCTGTGATAGCCGATTTTCATAAAAAGTTGATCAATATTTTACATTATCATTTTATTTTAGTATAACCTTTGCAAAAATTAAATTTTTTAATTTTCCAATGCATTAACATATGCATACTATTTCACACAAGTAACAACTTTCAATTGGTATACACTGCGAATTTGTTTTTAGTAATAACCTTTATAATGAAATGACAATATAGTACTCTCAATATACAATATACAAATTTCTAAAAAAATTACCTCAAACTTAAAAAATTTGCTTAAACTTTGTATTTGTTTATAAAGATGAGAAATATACTTCCATTTATTTTTATAATGCTTGTACGTGACTGAAAATTGGATTACAGACAAAAGTCACTTTATAAATATTCAAAATCATTACGAAATCTCAGACTCCTGCATTGGAATCTTGAAAATTTTAATTTTTGCAAAGTTTATATTTATTTAATACAAATTAATTACTTTTCAAACTATATCAATTAAAAAAAGGATTATTTGGCTATTTTGAGCATTTAAACAAGGTTCATTCAACGTAATCATCTGGTAATAAGAAATTTGTAATATTTTTGCTGACAATTCGATAGAGATCCACTATTTTTATCCTAATCAATAATTTAATTATTTCTGCCATTTAAAATCAGTGTAAAATGTTTTTAGGAATGCTCACTTATATTCGTGAGCAAATATAAAAAATTGACAATTGGTTAAAAACAAGTTAACGAGAAAAAATGCCTTCTTGAGGATTCACAGGACCCAGATATTTCATTCCGTAAAATTTTCGTTAAAACGTATGTCAAAGTAATATTTAATTAAGACATATTACTATTTTTCAACATTATTATTAAATTTAGCATTTTGAACATGCTGGAGCAATTGCAAGCAGATTAAACAAAATAAGAGACTTTGATTTTCGACAATACCTTTTTTGTCACTTTGTTAAATAAAAATAAATAAAATTCTTTTTAAAAATCCGGCTACCATAAAGTTATTTCAAATTTAGTACAGAATCAATCTAAAAAGAACTTTGAAATCGGTTTAAAAATTGTAACCCCCAGCTTCATTTATTTACAAAAATCCGACTTGACCACTGACTGTGCGTCCTCGGTTTAAACTGAAAGCATTACATCTGAATATTCTACAGTTTTCCGCCCCTTTCTCATTAGGATCCAGTGATCTGTTATACATATTATTTATTACACCAGTTCTCAGGCACATTTCAAAAGATGAAGTTGAGATTATTTAATTTTTGGACAGGTATAGACTTGGCGCAACTGACCGGTAGGATTAGAGAACCTTTTTCGATCTAGGGATTAGCGGCAGGGCAATTGGCGCAACTGCAGTGGGACTCCGATGCTGTTTCACAGTCGAAAGTCGAACGGATCTCTCTTTCTATCTTCACACGTTAGAAAAAGAGGTCCGTTCGATTTTCGACTTTCGACACGGTATCGGAGTCCCACTGCTGACCAGCGCCCAACTACCAAAGCCCCGGTGGAAGCAAAGATATTATACACCTAGATGCGGCAAGTGGCGGCGGAGTGGGGGAAAAATATATATAGCAACTACTTTCGTGCGGTCCGTAGCTACTGCCCTCTTCGTACTACCTTCCTGTACTCTTTCTCTGTAGGTTAAATCGCTGCTCTGCAGCTCTTAGGGTACCGATTTTAAATCTATTATCCTTGCAGCTTCTCCTTTTTATTTTATCTCAAAATATCGGTAAAGTAGAAGCAGGGATTCTGACATGATTTACAAAATAACAAATTAGTTTAAAATGATAATCCTTTGAAATTCTAATCCTTATTTTATTTGTACTGAAAATAAATTAGTGACAATATTAAAGGTTTGCCACAAAAATTAATTTTAATGCTAATTTTGTAATTAGGTAAATATTTATTTTTACAATTGATATTTCACATTCCGGTGTATTAAGTAAAGATGATATAAATGTTTCTTTAAAATCGATAAAGAAACATGTATTATATTTTAATTTTCTTACAGCAAATTTTTATTAAATAATTTGAAACAAATTAATCAATATTGATCCTAGGTTAGAAGTAAACTGCACCAATCAATGCTATGTAAAAATGAACTCCAGAAACTTGTACTAAATTCTCGCTTACATTCAAAATTTTCTTTGCCTTGGCAAATATATAAATGTTAACTTATATTGAATTGATTATTGAATTGATCTTTCAAATGAGGAGAACGCTTGCGAAGTCAAACAAAATCGAATATAACCGATAAAGACTATATAATTTCTAATTAAATGCCTTCAGTGTTAAATGATTTTTAATTGAAGCCTTCAAAATTAAGAAATGTTATTTTAAATTATAAGTAATAATTTTAAATAGAAAACTGTCTAATTGGAATAATTTAAATATTAAAAAATTAAAAAATTTAATTAGAATTTCTAATTAAAATTACAATTCTAATGCATAAAATAAGTATTCACTCATTAAAATATGTAATCATTTTTACATTCTCAACATTTATGATTGAGAAAGTATTATAATAGGCCGAAGTTTTACACCTCAGTTTTTGAACGGACGTTTTGAGACCCCCAGAAGCCGAAAATCAAGTTTTGGCGATTGCGCCTGTCCATATGTCTGTATGTCCATAAACATGATAACTCTCGAAAAAATGAACGAATGAAATCGTCGAGCTTTGGCACAAAACATTATTTTTTGTATTCTAAAAAAAAGAGCGAGTTTTTTAACCAACGACAGATACGTGAAGAAAGATTAAAAGAAGAATTGAAGCTTTCCAAAATATCTACAATTTCTCCCTCAATCATTTTTTTATAAGACTTGATGTTTTGGTTTTATTTCTCGAAAATAATATGCAAAAAATCCTACAAAATTTCTTCTGAGCATTTTTTGTTAGGATTTGCCATTTTCAGTTTTATTTATCAAAAATACTATGAAAAAAAAATAAAATAAAAATTTTCGCCAAAACCGCGTGAGATACGGAAAAAAGTTGTATGGTTGAATTACAGCTCTTAAAATCTCATTACGACATTTCTTGAACCATTTTTGGATGGAATTTGCCATATTTATTTTCTTTATCTGAAATACTATGAAAAAAATTCAAATTTTGAACCAAACAACGCAACATACCGGAAAAAGCCTTAACGAGGAATTATCGCTTTTAAAAAGTCGTACAAAATTTTCTTACATCATTTTTTGATAGGACTTGTAATTTGGTTTCATTTGTCGAAAATACTATGTAAAACATCGAAAATTCAAATTTTTAGCCAAACGCCGCGAAATGCGGGGAAAAGTTTTTGGAGAAATTTCAGCTTTTACAACTTCCTGTAAAATTTCCTCAAAACATTTTTCGACAGAACTCGTCGAAAACATCGAAAATTCCAATATCGCGCCAAAAGACGCGAGATTAGTAAAAAGTCTGAAAGGAGACTTCTTGAAGTTTTTGTTTTTTCCATGAAAAATAATATGAAAACAAAAATCCTATTTTTAGCATCACAACGCGAGATAGAGAAGAATGTCTGAAGAAAGGATTGTAGTTTTTCATTGTAAGGTCATTCAGAAAATAAATTTACATTTTAAAATGTCTGCCGAAAATGGAGCGCGTAGCGCGTTTGTCACGATTAGAATGTGTACCTCAAAACGTAAAAAAATCAGAGTATGAAAATGTATTAAAAAACTGGGAGCGGAAAGAGATTGTTTTGCTAAAGTTTCGTTTAAGCATTTCGAGTGCAAAGAATAAATATCCGAGCGCGAAGTTCGGGGTAACCCATTATCGGCTGCAAACCGCGAGATCGGAGAGACGCGCGCCATTGCAGCCTGTGCCTGCGGGACGGGGAGATTTTTTAAGAAAGAAGAAGCTACATAAAACTTTGATATAAAGTAATTGTTATGCAAAAACACATTTTTAAGTTTTTATTTTTTCCCCTGTTTCAATTAAACATTGTTGTGAACAGCTTTCCTCGTCACTTAATAAAAAGCCTAGATCTACCACGCATTTTTTGTCAGTGGTTTCCCATCTATTCCATACAGACAGGTATTTCTACCCTGCGAATCAAAAAATACAATCGCAGAAAAAACAAATAATAACAATTAATGCAGGTAAAAATGCTGGGGGTTATCTTTCCAATTTCTTGAAAATCAAGCTTTTCCCATTCAAAACCACATGTTAATTTCAAAGGCTTTGGGGCACGGGTTACCTTTGACAAAAAAGGGAAACAATAAAAATGTTGAGTTGATAAACTGTAAATATAAATTAGGTATTTTTTTTAAATTGAACTATAGTTCGACTCTTAACAATAGAATAATAATGAAATTGATTTTATAAGACGATTATGAATCTGTTCATAATTAAATAATTTACAGATGTTTACGTCAAAAATTGAACTATTTCAATTCGAAAGCCTTAGTAATTCATGAAATATTTGCATCCGATTGAAACTTCAAAATCTTTTTTCAATTTTCAAAAACATTTTCATTAATATATTCATAATTCAATGCTTTTATTCAATTTCAAATCCTATTCAAATATTATTACATTCTAAAATACTCCATTTTCTAAACATTCAGTTTGAAAATTTTTAATTAAAAAATTTTTATTTCAATATTTAACAATATTTGACTGTTTATTTAAAATAAGAATTTATAAATGAAACATTCAAAAATAAACTAAATAAAATTGAATTATTTAAAATAAAATAAACCTCGAATCGTTCGAATTTCAGGTTGCTGAATGTAAACTTTAAAATTTGCATTGTTTCAGTTTTTTCAATTTAGATTTTTCAGGAAACAACTTATAATCACTAAATTGTACTGCTTTTAAGTTGAAATAATTTGAAAATGATATAATTTTGAACACTTATACAAATTTCTCTGTAAGAACTAAGGACACGCTTTGAGGTTCGCTATATCTGTTATAATAAATGAAGGGTAGCGGTCCAAAAAATGGGTTTACTGGCCCAAAAATTATTTAAAAATCAAATACACATCCTGTTAAGGCGCTTCGTCAGGCTTGATTTTTAGCCCATGTATTCGTTTTGACATGAATCCCGCTAAACGGATGAATTATTCGATGTAATATTTGAACCACATAATCTGAAGGGCATAGTGCCTAACAAGTCAGTCTCTTTTTTTTGAAAAATGGTCTTGTTTTTTTCTTATTAATCGAAAATCTGCTTTATTTATGCGCCTGTAAACGAGCAATCCGCCACCGGGAAAGTACCCCCGTTGAACCGAAAACAGGCGCTCCGAATTTGAAACGAAATTTATCGTAATTCACCGTGAACTTTTTCGAGGCTGCTTCACCCCAGGGGGGCGGCCGTAACTCATCCGTCCTTTCCATTGTTACGGAGTGACACGATTGGAGCCGCTTGAACGAAATTGATAATTATTAAAATATAATTAAATTGAATGTTAATATGCTGCATTAGGTTCATTACCTAATGACGAGACGATTAAAAAAAGATAGAAACAAATCGGTTAACCCGTTCAATTTCTGTTGGGAGTTTTAGTAATTTTCCATTTTATTGAAGATTACCTTCAATCTTGAGAATATTGACCGATTTTCCTAATCCTTTTTTCTCATTTTTTTCCAAATTATATCATTTTCAAATGTTATCAGCTAATAAAAGTTTCATCGATCCATGTTTTGCGCAATTTTAGATATTGTAACAGTATTCATTGTCGGCGGGTGATTTACTTTGGTCTTTATCGAAGGACAAAAGCAGATTCGAGGAGATCAGATAATTACACATCGGAGTAATTAATTAATTACTCAATTGGTGATAAATCAATTCGTTATTGCTTCCTCATAGAGGGAGATTTGTAATTACCTAAATTTTCTAATATACTTTTTTGACAGATTTTGATATAATTCGACCCCAGCAGCTCGAAAAGAAAGTTTTTAAAAAATGTCCGCGCGCACGCGCGTGTGTGTGTGATACTTTTTTCTGTTCACCATATCTTGAAAAGTAAAAGAGCTATGATCATGAAATTTTGATAAAGTGTAGCTCGGATTGATATCCAGGTCTGATAGGTACTTTGTACTTTCATCAGAAGATATCTTGAATGATGTTGTTGAAAAATAATTTTTTTTTTGTTGAAACTCGTCTTTTTTTTTAATTAATTTTGTAACACTGAAAATGTAATTTTAATTTTTTGTTGAATATTCATACTTTTTCATATTTAGGATAATAATCAAATAAATAAAAATTGAAGTAATCTTGAAATTGAAAATCCGGGAATATAGGAAGACCGTCCGAGATTCTGCATTTTCTGCATCAGAAGTTACAATGTTTGTGAATATATTTCCTTTTATTCTATTTTATTTATGTTTGAAATCTATCAAATTTTTTTAATCTATCCAAATTCTTTGCGAAATCTTTCAAAAATCATTGAAATTTTCTAAATCGTTCGTAAATCTTTGCAAGCCCTTGGACATTTTTGGGAAATCTGTGGGAAATTATCGAAAACTTTGTGCAATTTTTTCAATGTATATGAAATCGCTGCGAATTTGAAAGTCACGCAAAATGAAACTGAAAAAATTTTATTCCGAAGATATCCCACAAAAAGTGAGTGAATGTTTTCAATCGTTAGTTTGTAGGTGTTATGATACTCCCAGACTTCACAGCAAAAAATTCTTTCAAAATGGGTGGAATAGGATGATTTTTCAAGAAAATAGAGATACAGTAGGGGAATAAAGTCTTTGAAATAAAATTAATGCAGGTACCATATTTAATTCAATATGAAACGCTTGAAATTTATATTATTTCCAGTGGAAATAAATTGCATTTCCTACCTAAAAAGTCTAATGTTTTAGAAAGCAGTTGAGTTTGAAACCTTAAAGGATGAATTTTCAACATAAGAAATAATTTTCAAGCAAATATTTCAATTTTCTACCAAAAAACTATGTTTCAACCAAACAGTTGCATTTACAACGAAATAGTTCAAAATGTGAAGAAGATTTTTTATTGGCATTAGGATCGATAATGTTTACTTGTTTTGTGTTCTACAATTATTTAAAAAATGGTTTTTAGCTATTTTTAAGTAAATTATAGTTAGATTTTTTATGTTTCGTCCCGGACAGACTCGCTGGACTCATCAGTAAGGTTATGTGAATCAGTCCTACCTTATACATTTTAATTGGTCTA
>CAKNYM010038182.1:0-10885 GCA_932195095.1 Andricus curvator | reverse complement strand
TAAAGGAGACCAGGAGGATTATTGACCATAGGTTCATCATCTTTTACATAAAAGAAACACGAATTAGATTTTCTCTTCGGAAAAGGAAGGAAGTCCAAGACAGGATAGGGGCCCAATACTAGAGAGATTACAAGATGCGGCCAAACGCCTTAATGATTTTTGCCTTCGATAGTTGGTCATAGGAGAGAATACAAAAACCTTTTAGAAAGGGCATATTCTGTCTTTAGATTCTTCCTTAGGGTTCTTTCGAGTTTAGCAGCGGACGATCCTAATTTTATCTTTGTGTTTTGCGAATCGGTCGCCGGTTTCGGTTTCGAGGATCACGTTGTTATTCTCGGTGAATTCGACTATCGTGTAAGGACCTGTGGCCCTACTATCGAATTTACCGTCCCTCACTTCCTTGGTGGCGTAGGCTTGGTCCCCCATCTTTCCGTTCAAGGGCCGGGCCTTGCGGCCATATTGTTTCTTAGAAGTCGTTTTTGCCTTAATTAAATTTGCTGCCGCAAGTTTTTGGATTTCTGATATCCTCACTATCAGGTCGCGCAGATAGGAGCCGTAGGTCTCGAGTTCTTCGCCTTGGGGGAAGGAGCTCGGCGTCCTTGCCACTCGACCAAAAACCAATTCGTAGGGCGTGAAATTAGTCGCTTCGTGCACGGACGTATTATAAGCGAACATGGCGAAAGGGAGCAATCGATCCCAATCATCATAATCGTTAGCGTAATGCTTAATATAATCTGTCAGGACTATGTGACTTCTTTCAAGGCCCCCGTTGGTTTGAGGTCGTTAGCCGGAGGTGGTAAGTGGTTTTACCTGGAACAACCTCTCAAAGTGTTTCATGAGCTTGCTCACAAAGCTTCCTCCCCTATCGGTTAGGATACTTCGGGGGGCACCTTACTGGGAGAACAGGGAAGTGGCCACTACATGGGCTATAGTGGTAGTCTTGAGGTCAGGTATGGGGACAGCTATGCAGTATTTACTGAAGTTGTCCTGCATTGTCAGGATGTGATGGTTCCCATTCGGTGTAGTGGGCAATTTTCCCACTGTGTCGAGGGGCACTTTTTCGAAGGGTTCAGCTGGGGTGTCGGTTATGAGCATGGGTTCGCGAGTCCTAGCTCGAATTAGTTTTTGCTCTAAGCGGCTTCGACAACTGCGGATAAAACTACTAATTTGATCTCGTAAACCAGGCCAGGAATATCTCTCTCTGATGCGGCGGTATGTCTTAGTCACACCCTTGTGACCACCGATTAAACTACCGTGGTATTCAGATATGATCTTTTGCCTTAATTCAGGGGGAGGCACTTCTACCTTCCCGTGACAGAGAGTAATAGCGATACCGCTATCCTGAAAAACGGTCGTCAGTAATTCCGCCATTTTGTTCTGGGGCAACGACCCTAGGGCGTCTCCGGAATTGGCCATTCGACAAGATGTTTGGTTGGCCCGTTCTAAAGCGGTACGAAGGTGGGTTAGCTCTATGGTTACGTCCTTCCAGTCGATATTGTCTACGTGTCGCCTTTTTACTGTGACAGAGTAGATGTAATGTCGACCGTGGGGAGTAACCACGACCTGTCCCTTCTTGGGCTTGCGTTCCCATAGGCCTTGAATATCAAGACGCTCGGTAGCGATGAGAAGTTTCGCAATAGGATTCGTTGGTTCACAATCATCTGAATTAAAGTGAGCGTAGTTATCCCGCCTGTACGTCAGAGATTCAGTCCATTGGTGTAGAATGTTGGGTTCGCTCTTGCTTAAGTCAGCCGATTTTGACCTTACTTCAATGGGCTTTTGGAAGGGTGTCTCGGTATTTGGAGAATCGTCGATGTACGGTAGATTTATACCAATTAGGGAAGAGGAGAATAGGGAGCGGGTCGTCTGTGAGGGTTCGAGTGTCCTTCCTGCCTGTAGTTTTCGTGGGTTCAACCCCGGTCTTCTGTTGAACGAAGTTCCTTCTTCCTTGAGGATTGGGTCCATATGGGCAAATGGCCGCCATGGCAGGTGCTGGGGTAAAGGATAGGGTTCCCATTTGTCGATTTCGTCCAACGATGGTGGACCCTGGGATGTGTTCCTCTTCTTCCTCGGAATTTGTTGTGGGGGAAGAAGGTAGCTGTTCGATTTGTCTAGCGTCTAGCGATTTGTCACGCATCTCTGATTCCCTGAGTAATTCTTCATCCTCGTCCCAGCTCAGAGAAGTTTGGGCGTCGAATTGTACAAAGGATTTCTGAAGGTCTTCCTTGAAGCTTGCCTTGGAGGATGACAGCAGGAGGCCCGGTGTGTCGTCAATGTCCTCATCGTCCTCACTACTTACAGTGGTCGGGGGCACTCGAATCGTTATGGATTCCGGAGGAAGGATTCACTCAATTACTTCGGTCGTTGCTGGACCCTCGATGCTTTCTCTGGCCAATTTATGTCCAGGAATGTTCCCAAATCACGTCTAAGGGTTCCAGAGCGATTTTCATTTTCTCGAATTCGGAGCGGTTCTTAACTGGCTTATTTTCATAAGTTTTCCAGTCATTTGCTTCCCATTTAGGGATCCATTCAGTTGCGCTGCTGACTAGAAACTTCAAGTCGGTTTTTATTCGGAGTTTCTTGATATCGGCTTCGCGGGCCTTTTGGGCTGCTACGGTTGCTGCTTCGATCTCGGCTGCATTATTGGTTTGGCGACCTTGACTGCGCTGTGAAACGTTCAAGGGGTGTTTGGGCCGAACCAGACTCCTATCCCAGCCTTCGGTTCTTCGCCTTCATGATAGCTGCATGCACCGTCTACATACACATCTACAAATGTGTCTTGTAAAGGAGGGAACCATAGACTCGGGTTCTTAATTCCAGGGGGAGCGCTCTTGGGGGCCGAGTCATCCCCTTTAATGTAGACTGAAGGTTCCAAGTGGGGTAACACGCTGTGAGATTTTCGAAATACAGGCGCGTCCGAAGAATCAGAATCTTCGTCATCCGAAGATGGCTCGGTCGAGGATTCACTTCTAGCGACCGGCGATTTACTTGCTTCTCTTCTCAACAGTCGCTTGCCTATGCAGCTTTCTTCCAGTTCGAGTGGTGGGACTCCTTCTGAGGACACATTGGCCATGTCGGATTCGCTTTCCGGAGCCGGTATTTTCTTTAGCCTCCCTCGCTTCCTAGGGACTGAGGCGGGAATGACGATTGACGTTAGAGGGGCGGTTTCCCTTCTTTTCGCAGTCTTAAAGGCCGCTGCCTTACGTACCGCTGGTTTCGCTTTCCCTGGTGCTGCAGACTTCTTTTCGTGGGGTAAAGCGCGAGTGGCATTGGTAGATGTCCCTGGGACATATTTTTTTTCTTCGGGGCTGCTTCGTGAGGCTCTTGCTCGGGTCAGGACCAGTACCCTTTGGGGGTCTGTTTGTGAGTGGGTCCCTTCCGTAGAGAGTTTGATTGGCTGAGTGGATGTGCGAGGTCCTTGAGCTCCACTTAGGTCCTGCAGGTCGCTGTTTTCTTCTGAACTTTCAGAAGGGTTGTCATGAGGGTTCCTCGATAATGCTTCTACTTTTCTGTTCAGCTTTCCCTGTTTATATTCAAATTTGTATTGGTAATTTCGAAATTTATGTCGCCAATGAAGCAGCCTGGTCCCTGGATTATTAATATAGGTCATCCAGTGGACTGGCTCGTGGTCACAGGCGAGTATAAATTCTCGACCGTACAAATAGGGTCGAAAGTGCTCCAGGGATAGGGCGATGGCCAAGCATTCCTGCTCTTCCTTGGGGTACCTTTCCTGACAGCTGTTCATGGCGTTAGAAAAATAGGCAACGGGCATGTCTAGCCCTTCTTCTTCTTGGGTCAATATGGCGCCGACGGCGTGGCTCGAGGTGTCGGTGGTTAGCTTAAAGGTTTTCCTGAAATTGGGATACCGCAGAATAGGCTCGCTACAGAGAGAGTCACAAAGTTTGTGAAAGCTTTCATCCTGCTCTGTGCCCCACTTCCATTTTGCATCCTTCTTAAGGAGGTCGGTCAGAGGTTTGGCGATTTTCGCGTAGTCTTGTATAAACCTTCGATAATAACCCGACAGCCCAAGGAATTGACGGATGTTACGCGTGGTATCCCTAATCCAGGATTTCGACTTCTGGTTCCATGATAACCGTATCTTCATCAGAGATATCGCCGTTTATGGGTCCTGCGAGGGGAGCGACTTCGCGTTCTGGATACTCGACTGCGTGATTGCGGTGGTTTTCTTCCAAGAAGGCACGTCTCCTTTGCTGAAGGGCTTCTTCTAGTTCGAGATCAATCGTCACGATTGGCCCAGTTGGATTCACGTTTCCAGCTACAGGTGCCGGATTTATGGGTCGAATCGTCGGTCGAACTACGCACACGGGGACTACTCTTTTAACAGGATGAACCAGACCAGTGTATATGGCCGGTCTGAGAGTTTCAGCAGTTGTCTTGTGCTTTTCACCGGACCTCCTTCCTCTTTTACGAGGTGGTGGTGAGGGGTCTGTATTTTCCGGAGGATTCATGGAAAACTTTTTAAACTTTCTCTAATCGTAAAAAAAGGCAATGAGGTTGCGTCGGTCAGCTGGGGATTCCCGGTCCTGGATCACGAAATTAGAAACTTCGGACGCTACGACGGACGAGGAATAGTTTCAGCCCGGATCCACTTGCGGTGATCATCCGTGAAGGGGGTAGTGGTGCGCCTAAATCTCGACGTGGCAACAGAGCCTGTGGCTACACGTACGCTCACAGAGCTGGAGGATTCCCGAGTCGGAATCGGAAAATGCTTTCCAATTCAGACTTTACGGTACCACTATTTCTAAGGAAAAGACAATCCGCAGTTGAATGACATGCAACTTCTACTTCCCTTGCTAAATTATGGGATTCTAATCATAAATAAACAAAACAAGCAATTTAAACCAAAACGAAGTATAGGTGGAAGGCACGTTGTGTCCTGCCGAACTCTTAGTGGCTTCCTGACTGGGCTTGCTTTGAAAGTTTGATCCGGCCTTCTGCCTGGCTCAATAATTTTTCAAAGAAGGACGAAAATTCGTCGTGACTATTAAGCTTTTGGGTTTCGATTTCCTGGAGCTCGAGTATTTCCTTTGAGATCTTAGGGGTTACAAAAACGATTGGCTCGGTTTCGGGTTCTTGAATTTCAGTATTTACCGCGACAGAATCTTTCGTTTGTTTTTCTCGCAATTTTTTTCCTGAGCGGTATTCTAGCTTATTCTTAGCATTACTGCTGTTCGGAAGATTAGGCATTTTCATGCCGTACCATAATTGGGAATGATGGCTATCCTGCACCAAAAATAATTCTTGAATCAAGCGCAACGTAGCCAAGTCAAAAATACCGAGCAAGTTAATGCGAGGTCCCCGGCAAGTTAATGCCTTGAGTTTTTGGTTTGATTTGGTGGCACTCTAGCCAATTAAGGCGTGAGTATGAGGTTCAAGCCTTATTCTTATGTGCAAAATTGATAAACGCCATTCTCAATTGAAGTAATAATCGAAAAGAACCTTTGAAATAAGTTCCAGTATTTTCGCAAAAAGCGGAAAAACTGCCAAGTTAAAAATACCGAGCAAGTTAATGCGAGGTCCCCGGGAAGTTAATGCCTTGAGTTTTTGATTTAACTTGGAAGCACTTATTTTTCAAAAATTCATCTGATCATTGACATTGTGGCATTGCTACCATAATTGGGAACGATGAGTCACACATGAAATATAAAAATTATAGCTGATTTTATTTATAGATATAGGCTTCCTAGTAAAGAAGTTACTAGTAGCAAAAAGCCGAGTGGGGGAAACAGCAGGGGTAGGCCCCACCGCTGCCACCATCAGTTTGTCACGCACGAACTAAATAAAATTTGTCCTCGAATCCATAAAAGAAAAAGGACCCTGCAAACAAAAGCTGCCTAGTATCGGTACGTTGGGGGGAGGCTTCCCCAAAACTGAAGGAAGGGCGAGAGACTCGTCTTTCCTATATTTATTTTTATGTGGGTTGGTACCCCTACTCTCTGAATAAGAGTTGTTGTCCCGAAAAATTACAATTTTAAGTGAAATGAGGGTTTCGCAGGTTGCCGAATTTGAAATGAAATTGGTTTCTCAATATTTAATAGTACTGAAATTTATTTTACATAAAAAAATGGTGAATGCTGCAGATCAATTAGAGGAGCGATATCGAGATTCAAGATAAAAATAAAAAAAATAAAAAGGGCACGCTCTACAATGGGTCGGGCGTGTCAACAGGTAGAGGGAAAGGAAAAGTATCAGAGAGAAGAAAAAAAAAGAACGATACTGCTTACCAAATCGTTGCACTAATACTACCGCTCGTCGTTGCAGAAAAACTAGATTCAAAAGGAACCAAGGTGCCTTTTGAATTTTTCCTACTCTTAACAGAGCGGGCGAAAACCTTCGATTTCCGTGGGTTTATTAACCCACTCTAGTCCTTTATTTTAGGTTACCCGCGAGAGCCACACAACACGCAAGCACCTGTCACTTCTCTGAATTCACTTTTATGAAAAATAGAAAATATTTCTATTCCTCATAACGGAGAATTGCAGCCTGGCGAGAAAATTACTCTGACCCGTTTTGAGATTCGAGAAAAAGTAAAATTCTCTAGACCGACCTAATTTTGTTTTAAACAGGCCGGATAGGACGCGAAAACGACGTCACTCCCGTTACGGCCCTGCCTCCCGTCGGATGGAGTTTCTTAGGTTTAACGTCCGGACCGCGAACCAAATTTTGATGGCCAAAAACCCATCGATTCCGGCGTCTCACTCCCGTTATCGGTCCGGAAAAAGTATAGTTCCGACTAAACCGGGATAGGACGTGGTTGCGTCTTACCGACTAAGTTTCACCGATTAAAACTTTTGCTGGTTCTTGGTCCCGACGTCAGACGGACAAAAGTCTGTGTAGTTCCGGCCCGTGCCAGGTTGCCCAAGTTACTGCAATTTCTGACTTCTGTCCGATGGTTTATAATTGAGGTGCTTCAGGTAGGGATTTTTGCGGAGTCTCGGAATTTGGATTAGGAAGGTAGGGATACACCGCGAGAGTCAAAGCAGCGTTTGAAAAATTGACGAGCCAGGTAGCTTGGTTTCTAAGTGTGCGAGAATTGTATTGCCAAATGCTTTCGTTTGAATTTTTGCACCTGCGAATCAGGAAGCTCGTCAGCACTTATAGAAGTGAGGTGCATTCAAGTCTTTCTTTATATTTCTAAAAGAAATTTTAATTTTAGTTTGCATCGAAATTGATGCAGGTTGGAATTTTTAACTTAAATATAAGTATATATTAATTCCAACCCTTTTATCATAAAAAGACGAGCATTTTAGCGTTACAATTTTTGCTGAGTGAGCACGTTGTGTTGTTTTGGTATTTCCACGTGCTCGTACTGTCCGGCTACGGTGGGAAGTATGTAGGGTGAGGAGTGAAAACGGCCTATGAGGGAATAGCGAGGAAAGAGTAAGAGAGGAAAAGAGAGTCGAGGTGCATCGAACTGCTATAGTCACAATGTATGGTGCGGCTATAAGAAGGAGACGCTCTTATGTTAAGAATATAGGGAGGAAGGAGGCGAGGACAACGTGTAGAGCGCGGAGGCTTGCAATCGTCGCGGCAGCGTAGCTACATGCAAGGAATGATACGGCGATGTTTAGAGCGTCCAAGAGACAGAGATGGAATGAGTGCCTCGCATATGTGTGTGACTGCCCAGCATAACGAGTGCAACCACACCTTCGTTCCTTTTGAGTTCTCTTACATGTTTCTAATTTAGGTGCTGATGCCTTAGAATTAATTTTCCTTTCCCTTAATTCTATTTTTTTTATCTTATATTTTAGGTACAGTGTGTCGTAATCTTTTTCATTTGCTCCTTTACCTAGGCCTAGGTACACACTACTCATTCCATACATACATTCATACACTTCCCTTCCGCAATCCACCCTCATGTCATTGAGTCGTTTGGGGGAGAGGAAACAAAATTTAGATACCTAAAGAACAACATATTTTCATCAGAGAATAATTTTAATACTTGATTAAAATTATTCTCTCGAGTCATTGCTCTCCTCATTCGCAAGTTGGCTCGCTGTTAGTCCCCGGGAGCTTGGAATGCTGCGTAAGCATGCTGACAGTAAGCTCTCAGGTTACGAGCGAGCAGAGTCCCTTGAAACTCATATAGAGGTTTGAATCAATGTGGCTTGAAATAATATTTCGAGCCACATTAATTATTCTGATAAAAATTTGGAAATTCGCTCGTAACCGGCACCTCCAAGAGCACCGATGATCAAGACGATTAGCTTAACAGAATATTCCGGGTATAACCGTCGCAACTCCCTTATCAGGTCTTTATACCTCTCTTTCTTTTCTTTCTTCTTGGCTGTGACGTTTTTGTCAGCTGGTGCCGAAACAGAAACAATTGTCGAGAATATGAAGTTCCAGTATATGCGGCACTTCTCATTTTCGACAATTGACTCTATTTCTCTAGGAGCGTTTAGTGGAGAGGTATTTGGGGTAATGCCGTAAGAGTGACAGAGATGGTAATAAAGCACTCTTAGTGCCGCATTGTGCCTTTGGATGTAGGTCATTCCCGCATGAGTTGGACAACTAGATAGTATGTGTCCTAGATGCTCGGGGTGTGCATGACACGCTCTGCAGCTATCATCGGAATATTCTTGGCTCAAAATGTGGCGACGCTATGCTAGAGTGGAAATGACACCGTCTTGACATGCCAAAATGAAGCCATCCGTGCCCGACTTCAATCCGGGTGATCTAAGGAAAGCAAACGTTAGCTCATACGACATCGACTGATCTTCCACATTTCTGTGGAAGATGCCATGCATCCTCTTGTCGAGGAGCTGTTCGCGGAAGTTTTTCTCCTGTGCTTTCTTAATCCGTGCCTTAAGGAGTGAGTATTCAAGATGGATAAGATTTGATGCATTTTGCTCACCCCTGATATTGAAGTCAAGGCCGAGTGTTTCAGCAGCATCCTCCGCTGCTTTGTACTGAAACCCCCCCTTGCCCACTTCTTCGTGTTTTCCGACCATTTTAAGAAGAGTGTCTTGTCCATTTGCGACCATATGTGCTGTATCCAGAATAATCCTGTTGTGAATACATTCAAGATGCAGTATTCCGTGACCACCTTGACGGCGTTAGATGTAAAGTCCATGGAACTACTCCAAATGAATAGAGTACTACGGGGACGGCAAGCATGTTCGTTGCAGATACATGGTTCCTCGCCGACAGTTCGGAAGACCATATCCGTCGGATGAGACGTTTGTATCAGCATCGGAGAGTATCCTTTATAGATGTCACGTCCTGAATGCGGCTCTGTGGCACGCCCAGGTTATGTATGGGTCTCTCCAGCGCAAAGGTATCGTATGGCGCTTCTGTCAACCAGCTCAGGATCTTCGGGGATGCCATTAAGTTTTCCTTTCTTCAAATTAACCTTGGCGCATTTCTCTAACCCGAATTCCATTCCAATCTCTTGAGTGTACTCTTTGACAATTTTTAGAGCTAGATGTAGTTTCTCTTGATTTCTAGCATAGATCTTAAGATCATCCATGTGGAATACATGAGTGACCTTATGCTTACGGTTTCCAGGTTTGCCGCAGAGGTACCCGGAATGGCGAAGTGCGAGAGATAGTGGCACGCACGTCTCTGAAAGGTAACACTGTTAGTGATCACATGACGTTTTCCAGATGAGATAGTAAATCTGGTTTTCCAAAGCGGCATAAATCTCTCTATGCACCTCACGATGTGTGGATGTACCTTTAAGCTTTCCAACAGACAGATGATGAGTCTATGGGAGGCTGAATCGAAAGGTTTCCGGTAATCAGTCCAGGCCATCGATAGAAATCGCTGATAGGATGCTGCGTCTTTACAGACACATCTATCGATGAGCAAGTTCTCCCGACATCCTGCTACGCCTTTCTTTGAGCCGCGTTTTTCATACATCTCTCGCCACACAGGTCCAATTGTCCGAACAATCCTATCATTTAGGATAGCTGTGAAGATCTTGTACAGTGTGTTCAGACAAGTTATTGGCCTGTAATTCTTAGGGTCAGCCAATTTGCCCGTCTTCGGCAGGAGCACAGTGCGCTCTTCCACAAACCACTCCGGAATAGGCTCTTGCGACTTTAGATATGAGGTGAAAATTCGGGCCAGATGCTGGTGGGTTGAAGGAAACTTCTTCCACCAGCAGGTCTTGATACCATCTGGTTCCGGAGCGGAATAGTTCTTCATGCCTTTTAATACGTTTTTCACCTCCTCGGTAGTGATAGGTGGGCAAAAACTGTTGATTTTCTCTGACCCACCTCTCTCTTCGCTCTAGACTGCTCCTAGCGTCAGATAGTATCCGTATTTTGCCAACAATATGTTGCCTGATGGTCAGTAGCTTTGACTTGTTGATTGTGTGATGACGGATCCGCATTTCGCGCGCGAACTGTCGAACCTTCGCAGTGAAAGTCCTGCCAGACGTTATGTAGTCAATCACACGCTGAATGCGGGACGCGTACTGTCTTACCCAGCCTATCTTTGTGCTGAGTTGATGCATTCGTCTTTTGGTCTTATGATCAACCGTTGGTTTTGTTTTACGGTTGCATCTGCCAAAGTTCTCGCTGCATTGTACACACTACAATTGATAGTCCAGAGGTCGGATTCTTCGGAAAAATCTCCACGAAGCTCATCATCCAGTTCAGTCAGATCTTTGGGCTTGGGAGAAACCTGAATGTTGATGTTTCTCCGGGTCTTGAAGGATCGTGCTTCCTCTATTGGATGCCTGTTCGAGGTTGGTGTCAGTGTCGCCTCTCTTTCTCTGGTGCCGGCTTGGGAAAAGGGGATCGTAAATCGTTGTGGAGCCCCGCGTGCAAGGATAAGGCTGATACTCTGAGAGGTCGCACGGTATCCCGGAGTCACCGTTTGAGACACCACACCCAGGTGCCATTCAGCTTTCGGC
>CAKNYM010038177.1:772-37464 GCA_932195095.1 Andricus curvator | reverse complement strand
GAGACCCCAAAAACAGTCCCGCCACGTTCAACCCTCTTAAATTGTAACTAGAGACACCAGCAAGCAATTCCACCTTGTTAAGACAACACAAAATGTCCCTAGAGAACCGGAAAAGCAGTTCCGCCTTATCCAACCCACAAAAAATGACCTTCGGGGACCCCAAAAAGCAATTCCGCCTTATTCAACCAACGAAGAATGTTCCTAGAGACCCCAAAAAGCAACCGCGCCTTGTCCAGCCCACAAACTGTCCCTAGTGACCCTAAAAAGCAGTTCCGCCTTATCCAACCCATACAAAAGTTTCCCTAGAAACCCCAAAAAACCGCCCCGCATTGTCCAAACTCCTTAACTTAAACCTAAAAAACAGACGCTCCTTGTCTGTCCCAAAAAAATTTGTCTTTAGAGACCCCAAAAGTCAGTTCCGCTTTGTTCAACCACTCAAGATTGATCTTGAAGGCTCCAAACAGTAGCACCGCTTTGTGCATTCTCTAAAATAACCCGCCTTATCCAACTTCCAAAATTGTCCCCATAGAACCTAAAAATCAGCTCCACTTTGTCCACCGACAAAAATTGTCCCTGGAGATCCCAAACATCCCTAAAAGTTCGCACGCAAAATTGTTCTACGCAGTATTAAGAATTTAATTTAAAGATAGTATGGACTTTATGTCAGCAATACGTTATAAAAATATATTTATCGTAATGGATCATAGATTATATTAATATTAGGAATTTCCTGACTACAGTGACGCATGTTGGTGGAATTTTCCCAACTTGTAAATTGATTCTGTGTAGATTAATCTATGCTCAAGTCACAGAATTATTTGCGACTCAAATATTTTGTTTTTCAACGGGAATAAGACTTTCTGAATTTGATACAATTTCTTGTCCTCTTTCGAAATTCGTTCGAAAATTTAAAAAAGTTCAAAAATGACCAAATGGCGGTAGTTTTTCTAAAAATATTCAAATTCAATTTATTCAAAATCCTACCGTCTTTTTCTTTTTCTTTTACCCGTGCCTCGATGAGAAACGCTAATTTTTTTATATGAAAAACGAAAATTCACGCTTTTTGCCAAACGACAGAAGATACGAAAAAAATGAAATAAATAAAACTGTTTCTGTAGAAAAAGTTCTAAGAAAATTTTTACTGCCACTTTTTTCTATCGCGTTATTTTCAAAATTTTTGTGAAAATATTAATAAAATCCTTAATGATTTTTTCTTTTTCTACAATACAATTTTATCGTGTCATAAAAAAAACAAAGAAGGACATAAATTAAATGTTTCAGCAACTTTGACGAGAAACTTTTTCCTTTGAAGTAGGCATTTTTGAAATAATCGATACTCTCCATTTTTTCTAACTTACTTCATTATTTTTCCACAAAAACGTTGTTACAACTATTGAATTAAGTCCTTTTTGGTTTTTCATCAGAACACATCAAATAATTGGGAATGGCAACTAGATAAAGGATTTCGTTTTTCCCCAACTCTACTCTAAAAATTAAAGAAATATATTTTCAAATCTTGAAAGTGTAGCTCGTAAGAACCACTTGCGTTTTTCTAAATTTTGATTGTAACAACTAATTTTTCTTTTATCATCTTCTAGCCTTCTACCAGCCAAAATGTGCTGGGCAATGATGTATCATGTTGCACAAGGTCCTCAAACAATGATGATGTTGACAAGAAAACATAACAACATGCCAGAAACAAAATCCGACGGTGATTGTCAAGTCAAGAAATAATTAATTATTAATTCGTAACATCTAATACACAAATATCAAAGACTGAGAAAAGGCTTACCGTTTTCAGCCGAGAAAATTCAAGTCACTGAGAAGTAAAATTGTACAATAAGGAAGAGAGACTTGTGTATAAATAAAGATAAAATTTTATTATTTACATAATATAGTTTCAACTCACCACTCACGCTTAATTAAAATAAGTCGTAAAAATAGTCAAGCCCCTGACCCAATTCCCAGATCGCTATTCCAGTGCCTAATTTCTCAGCGAGATCCAATCTTTGTTGGATTGAGTATAAAGTTGGATAAAATATGTATCCGTGGGGAGACCTGCAAGTATTTAATTATTAATAACTAGAAATATTATTATTATATTACATTAACATTGCATTGACAGTTAATAAGATCAGGGTGACGATTTGGCGGACGATTTCAAATTCCCGGTTATTTCCCGGGTTTTCCCGGTCAAGTTTTTCAATTTTCCCAGTCAACTAAAAATAACATATTCATATTTGCCGCTAAACGCAAACATTTATTTTAATTCATGACGTTCATTCTGATTCTTTAACACAACAGAGCAAAAAATTGCAAAATAAATTAATTTTAAAACAAATACTTAAATTTCACTAAAAAATATCAATTTCAAACAAAAAATGGAACAGTTAAACTTTTAGTTGAAAAAATTAATGTTCAACAACAAAAAAACGGATTTACAAGAAAATAGTTCAATTTTCAACCTAACTGATGAATTTTCAACTAAAATTGTAAATCTTTAACTGGAATAGTTGAAATTTAAATCAGAAAAATGAATTTTCAACTAAAATGATGAATCTTTAACTAGAATAGTTGAATTTTTGACCAAAGAGATGAATTTTTCAACCAAGAAGATTAATTTCTACCAAAAAAGATGAATTTTCAAGTTTTTTCAACTTTTTTCAGAAATTTCAACCATTTTCAGTTTAAAAAATTAAATATTAATAATAATATAATTCATTTTCAACCAAGAAGATTGATTTCTACCAAACAATATGAATTTTCAACTAAAAAAGATAATTTTCAACCAAAAATTGACTAATTAAATTTTCAGTCAAAAAATGAATGTTCAACCGAAGAGATGAATTTTGATCTAAAATTATGGAATATTCAACTGGAATAATGGTTACATTTTCATTTTCAAACAAAAAAATTTTTCAACCAAAAAATTTTCAAATTTTCGGCAAAAAAATTCCTTTTCATCCAAAGAATAAAACAAGTTTTCAATCAAATAGCTCGTATTTCAACAAAAGAAATGAATTTTAAATTAAAATGATGCATCTTCAACCAAAAAAATTAATTTTCAACAAAAGGGTTTAACTTTCAACTAAGTAATTTTATTTACAACCTAAAAGATGAATTTTCAACAAAAATGATAAATATTTAACTGAAATACTTGAATTTTTAACCGAAAACAAGAATTTTCAAACAAAAAAATATATGTGGACTTTCAATGATATATAAAATATGTGGATTTTCAATGAAACAGTTGAATTTTCAATTCAAAAAGACAAATTTTCATCCAAATTGTTGAATTTTGAACAAGAAAAGATTAATTTTCAAGCAAAAATGGACATTTAAATTTTCAGTTGAAGGAATTATTTTTCAACCAGAGATGAATTTTCAAATGAAACTAGAGCCTCATACGCGCGCTCCGCACGCGACCAATTTATTTACATGTATTTATTTTATTTGGAAATGAATTTCAATAAAATACCATGAAATTAATTTTTACTTCAATAATTTTGATTTTTACACGGCTTCGCATGGATACCATCTCACGATGCAGAATAAATAATTCTGTAAAAAATTGAGCCTATTCGTTGAAAAATAGACAGACTCTAAATTTTGTAATCGAAATTGTTTAAATAATTAATAATTCTTGTAAATTTACAAAACATAGTAAGGAGTCACCGGAAAGATAATCTTAGTTGACTCCGCAAACAAATTGTTCTGAATGTGTTCATGAAAATTGTTTAAATAATTAATAATTATTGTAAATTTTCAAAGTATCATAGGAAAGAGGTATTTGAAAAACATTCTTTATTGAGTCCGTAAAAAAATTGAGCCTATTCTTTAAAAAAACAGCCAAACTCTTGATTTGTTTATCAAAATTGTTTAAATAATTATTCATTCTTTGAAATTTGCAGAGCATTATAGCAAAAAGTCACTGCAAAGATATTCTTACTTAATTCTATAAAAAATGGAGCCTATTCGTTAAAAAATAACCAAACTCTCAGTTTTTAAACTAAAATTGTTTAAATAATTGAAAATTATTGTAAGTTTAGAAAGCAACATAGATAACAGTCACCGAAAAGATATTCTTAGTTGAATTCGTAAACAAAGTCAGCCTATTTGTTGAAAAACAGCCAAACTCTGAATATGTGTATGAAAATTGTTAAAATAATTAACAATTATTGTAAATTTGCAAAGTAACATAGGAAAGACTTATTTTTAATACATTCTTTTTGGGTCTGTAAACCAATGGAGCCAATTCGTTAAAAATAATGATATTACAAATAATAATTCTTGTAAATTTACAAAGAAGCACATAAAATAGTCATCGAAAAGACATTCCTAGTTGACTCCGTAAACAAATTCTGCCTATTCCTTGAAAAATAGACAAACTCTGAATATTTTTAGAAAAATTGTTAAAATAATTAATAATTATTTTATACTTGCAAAGTATCGTAGAAAATATTTATTGGGAATACATTCTTTCTTGATTCCCTAAACTAATTGTTCCTATTCGTTGAAAAATGACCGGGCGCTTAATTTGTTTATGAAAATTCTTTAAATAATTAATAATTCTTGAAAATTTGCAAATCATTATAGAAAAAAGTTATATGAAAGATATTCTTACTTAATTCTGTAAAAAATTGAGCCTAATCGTTGAGAAATAGCCAAATTCTTAATTTTTTGATCAAAATTGTTTAAATAATTAATAATTCTTGTAAATTTATAAAGCAACATAGAAAAGAGTTATCGGAAAGATATTCTTAGTTGAATCCGTAAACAAATTGTCCCTATTCCTTGAAAAATACCCAAACTCTGAATATGTTTATGAAGACTGTTTAAATAATTAATAATTATTGTAACTGTGCAAAGTATTGTAGAAAAGAGTTATTGGCAATACATTATTGGTGATTCCGTAAATAAATTGGGCTTATTCGATGGATTTGCAAAGCTTCATAGAAGAGTCATCGGAAGGATATTCTTAGTGAATTCTGTAAAAGAAATTTAGCCTATTCGTTGAAAAAAAGCCAAACTCTTTCTTTATGCAAATTGTTTCAATTATTAATAATTATTGCCATACCAACAGCCATACCACGCTGAAAAAACCAGTTCTCGTCAGATCACTGAAGTTAAGCAGCGTTGGGCGCGGTTAGTACTTGGATGGGGGATCATTCGAGAATACTGTGTGCTGTTGGCATATTATGGGTGCGGTGAGCCCAAACTTGTAGTTATTTATAACTACAAGAAAACTATCCACCTAGAAACACTACCCGAATCGGGTAGTGTCACGCCTACCCTGAAAGGGAAATGGCTTAATGGTATACAATACATTGTAAATTTACGAAGCAACATAGAAAAGTTTCATCAGAAAGACATTCGTAGTTGACTTTGTAAACAAACTTTATTTATTCCTTGAAAAATAGCCAAACTCTAAATATATTTATGAAAATTGTTAAAATAATTAATAATTATTATATATTTGCAAGCTATCGTAGAAACGAATTATTGGAAATACATTCTTTCTTGATACCCTAAACTAATTTATCCTATTCATTGAAAAAAGGCCAAGGTCCTTCTGAAAAGTTAAACAAAAATGTAAAGTTGGTTTTTAAATAAAAAAATTAACAAAATTTATTATAAAAAATCCAAACACAATTAAAAAATAAATGGTACTCAAAATTTCGAAAGTTTCAAACATTTTGAAATATAAATGAACTTTGATTAAAACGCTAAATCGAACATGAATCTTTCAAAATACGAATAAAATATTTAAAATGTTAATTAAAAGCCTTATTTTTAAAAAATGCGTGAAAGGAATCGTATATATACCGAAGTATAAATGCATATACTTTCACTAAGCTTCTTATGAAAACAAACATCTCGAGTTCAAATAAACACAGATCGCCCATCGTCGATGAGATCGCCTTATGCCATGGTTAACTAAGTAACGGTAACGGTAACTAAACGACGAATACCAACTTTCAAAGATAGGATTGTGAATCTTCAAAAAAATTAATTTTCAACAAAAAAGTTTAACTTTCAACTAAGTAATTTTATTTCCAACCTAACAGATGAATTTTCAACTAAAATGATAAATATTTAAGTGGAATACTTGAATTATTAGCCGGAAAGAAGAATTTTTAAACAATTTTCAACGAATAGTAGAATTTTCAATGAAAAAAGACAAATTTTCATCCAAATTGTTGAATTTTGAACAAGAAAAGATCAATTTTCAACTAAAAATGGACATTCAAATTTTCAGTTGAAGGAATTAATTTTCAACCAAACTAATGAATTTTCAACTGAAATGATGAATCTTCAACTGGAATAGTTGAATTTTTAGTTTAAAAAAATTGATTTACAACAAAGTTGTTGCATTTTCAAGCAGAGATGAATTTTCAATTAAAATGATGAATCTTCAGCAAAAAAAATAATTTTTAACAAAAGAGTTTAACTTTTAACCAAGTAGTTGAATTTTTAACTAAAGAAAGATGAATTCGCAAGGAATGTAAAAAAAATTTCTATTATAATTTAGAAATATTTCTTCTTTGACATACTACTTCTACTCTAAAAACTGCTTGAAGTACTTTCTTTATCTAAAATTTGGAAGAGGGAACTTTCAAATTGTGACAAATTCTGACTTGTAGCAGGGATTCTTTTAAACTCCTTTCTTTTAAATCGGAATCATGATGCTTTAAAAAAATTCCCGTTCCATGTCAAAAATTCCCTGTTCCAAGTGAAATTATATTTCTTTACGGAAACTCCCTGTCGTAAAATAAAAACGATAATAACTATTTTCTAAAATTCCCTGTTCCAAGTCAGGACTGTAGATAAAGTAGAAATCACATTTCTAAATTGACCAAAATTATTAAAATCATGAAAACTTTAATTTTTCTGCGATTAGAAGTAAATACCCGGTGTTTTAATTAAATTCTCGGTCATTTCCTGGTATTTCCCGATCAAGTCGTCACCCTGATGATACACATATAAAATATTATTACTATGATTGCAAGTTTAAATTTTACAGTTTAATCACTTAAAAGAAATTGAATGGCATTGAATCTGAAATGTTCACTTTGGAACATTATTAAATTTGAAATAACTAGAACACTGCGCGCGCACTAATTACCTTTTCTTTAGAAAAAACTCGGTTTATTTTCAAACATTTTGTTATGGATTTTACAGAAAATCTTATTTATTTATATTTTTCGACTTACAACTCTTTAAAATTGGCAGATTTTTTTTTTTCATTGACAAAATATGACTCTCTGCGTGTGTAATAATCTGAAACCGTACTTTTAATATGTATTGTTCTTTAACATTTAAAATTTTACAGGGTATTTAAATCAGTTCTCCGAATCATCCTGTAAATTTGACTTTGGTTTCAGGATTTTTCTTCTAATATAACTATTTGATAACATTTTTTTAATTTTCGCTGATTGTAAACAGAGAAATTTGAATTTGTTAAAAATCCATTTTCTTTTAGTTGATGATTCTTCATTTTGATTGGCATTTTTTTTTAATTTAACTATTTTGTTAACATTTTTTTGAAATTATTTTTTCAACTGAACATTTCACTATTCCATATTTGGTTGAACGTTTATCTTCTGCGATTGAAAATTCAACTATTTGGTTGAAAATGTCTGTATTTTGTTGAAATGTTGTCTTTTGTGGAAGAAAGTTAATCTTCTTGGTGATTAATTCACCTTTTTGGTTCAAAATGTATGTATTTTGTCAAAAATTAATCTTTTTTGGTAGAAAATTATTCTTTAACATTTAATCTTTTTCGTAGAAAATTCATTTATATGGTTCAAAATTTAACTATTTCGTTGAAAATTTATTTTATTTCCTTTACAAAATATTTCTCTAATTGAAAATTAAACTATTCTATTTTTTGTTGAAAATTTATCTTTTTTAGTTAAAAATTTAAGTAATTCTTGGAAAATTGATGTATTTTGTTTAAAATTATTCTTTTTTTGTAGAAAATTAATCTTTTTGTGTGAAATTTAATTTCTTTGGTTGAAAATTATTTTATTTTATTTCTCGAATATTACCATTAAAATATTACCATTCTCGAATATTTCCATTAAAAATTAAAATCGTTGGTTCAAAATTCATGTATTTTCTTAAAAATTAATTCTTTTTTTGGTTGGAAATTAATCATTTTGGTTGAAAATTAATTTTTTTAACTAAAAATTGAACTATGCCATTTTTTGTCGAACATCTTTTAAAACTATTTCGTTGAAAAATTATTTTATTCGGTTGAAAAATTATTTCTCCAACTGAAAATTATTTAGCTGAAAATTCATGTATTTTGTTGAAAATTTGTTGTTTTATTTGGTAGAAAATTCATTTTCTGGGTTGAAAATTCAACTATTTGGTTAAAAATTAAATTTTTAACCAAAGATGCATCATTTTAGTTAAAAGATAATTTCTTTGGTTAAAAATTTAATAAATTTTGTTAAAAATTGGATTTTTTTTTGGTTGAAAATAAATTTTTTTTACAATAAATGTAGCTTTTCCATTTTTGCTAGAAAATTGATTCTTTTCAGTTAAAAATTCACTTATTTTGTTGAAAACTCGTCTTTTTTAGTCGAAAACTCACTTGTTTTGGTAGATAATGCATATTTTTGTGATGAAAATTCAACTTTTTTGTTGAAAATTTCCTTTTTTGATGAATATTTGAAATATTCAGTTATTGATACTTTTTCAAAATTTTTAATTCTTACATTTTGAAAGATTTGAATTTAAAATTTTAAAGACTGAATTTATATTGTACCATTTTTCAGCACTTTAGATGAAAAAATTTTCTATTTTAAATGCTCTAAATTTGAAAATGGTCCACTATTAAGTTGTAAAACTGATTAATTTTCAGCTTCCAATTCTTCGAAAGTATACAATTTTAAGTATCACTTTAAAATTGTTTAATTTCAAATGCTTATTCAAGAACAAAAGCGCGCTTTCAATTTTATTTTCTACAATTTTAAAGGAATTAAATTTGAAATTTATTTGCCACGATTTTTGCGTTTTTTTTTGTATTAATTTAAATTCAAAACTACAAAATTTTGGACATTGCAGGTTAAAATTAATTATTTAACTAAGTATTTGCTTCAATGATTTTTCAATGTTTCGATATAGAACTTTCAACAAAATACCTGAATTATCAACCAAATAGTTGAATTTTAAACTAAAAAAGATCGATTTTTAGCCGTAAAAGAAACAGTTCAATTTTAAGTGAAAAATTAGTTTTTAACCAAAATAATAACGAATTGTCAATAAAATAGCTAGATTTTTAATAAAAGTGATGAATTTTGAACTAAAATTATAAATTTTCAACCAAACAAGTAAATTTTTAACAAAGTAGTTCCACTTTCAACCAAGTATTTGAATTTTCAACCAAAAAAGATGAATCCTCCACAAAAAATGTAATAGTAAAATTCTTCATTTTTATTCAGCCAAAATATTTTTATTTTAAATCAAAAACAGTTAAATTCAACCAGAAAGATGAATTTTTAACAAAAAAGTTGAATTCTCATCAAAAGAGATTAATTTTCAACCGAATAGTTACACATAAAAAAAATGAAATTTCTATTAAAAGAGATGAATTTTGAAATGAAAAATGCCAAAGTTAAATTTTCAGTGAAAACAATTAAGTTTAAAAAAAAAACGAAATATCAATCAAAAAAGATTTCTCAGTCAAGAAAGAAAAAAAATCAACTAAATTATTGAATTTTCTACCCGAAAATATAAATTTTCAACAAAAAAGATAATTTGCAACCAAATAGTTTAATTTTCTACCATAATAAAGGACTTTTCGATCAAAAAAGACAAATTTTCAGCAAAAAGATGAATTTTCAATCAAGAAAGATTGTTCAGTCAAGAAAAAAAAATTTACACCAAATTGTTGAATTTTCAAGACAAATGTTCTATAAAACAATTGAATTTTCAAACCAGAAATTGTTTTTTAATCAAATAATTAAATTTTTAACCAAGGAGATAAATTCTGAACGAAAAATATAATAGGTAGTTGATATTTCAACCAAAAAATGTTTTAATTTAAATTAAAAGCAGTTAAATTCAACCAAAAAGACGGATTGAAAAAAAAGTTGAATCCTTAACCAAAACAGTTTCATTTTCAACTAAATAATTGTTTTTTAAACCAACAAAAGGTGAAATTTCTACAGAAAGAAATGAATTTTCAAGCGAGATATGAAATAGTTAAGTTAATTCAGTTTTAACAACAAAAAAACGAATTATCAACCAAAAAAGATTTCTCAGTCAAGAAAGAAAAAAAAATCAACTAAATTGTTGAATTTTCTACCCGAAAATATAAATTTTCGACAAAAAAGATCATTTTCAACCAAATAGTTTAATTTTCTACCATAATAAAGGATTTTTCGACCCAAAAAGACAAATTTTCAGCAAAAAAGATCAATCAAGAAAGATCAATCAAGATCAAGATCAAGAAAATCAAGAAAGTTTTTTCAGTCAAGAAAGAAAAATTTTTTCCACCAAATTGTTGAATTTTCAAGACAAATGTTCTATAAAACATTTGAATTTTTCAACTAGTTTTTTTTTCAATAAAATAATTAAAACATCAACCAAGAGATGAATTCTCAATGAAAAATTTAATATTTGATATTTCAACAAAAAAGATTTTTATTTTAAATCAAAAGCAGTTAAATTCAACCGAAAAGATGAATTGTCAAACAACAACAAAAGTTGAATAAAGAAATCAAATACAACCGAATTGTTAAATTTTCTACCATCAAATAGGAATTTAAAAAAAAAAGTTCATTCTAAACGAAACAGTTGCATTTTTAACAAAAAAAAGTTAAATTTTCACCAAAAGAGATGATTTCTCAACCAAAAAAGACGAATTTTCAACAAAATTTTCTACAAAACATTTGAATTTTCAAGCAAAAAAACAAATTTTGAACCAAGTAGTTAAATTTTGAATTTCCAACTAAAACGATAAACTTTCAACAACAATAAAAATGGTTTTCAAACAAAGTAGGTAAACTTTTAACCATGTTGTTAAATTTTCAACCAAAAAAGATTCAGTTGAAAGAATTAATGTATAGTTTCAAAAAACGAATTTTCAACGAGAGAAAAATTTTCAAGTAAAATTATGAATCCTCAACCAAAACAGATAATTTTTAACCAGCAAAAGATTTTTCAGTCAAAAAAGAGAAAGATTTCCACCAGATTGCTGAATATTTAAAGCCACAAAATTTTTAACCAGAGTTCATTTTCCACCAAATATTTGAATTTTTCATCAAAATAGTTGAATTTTCAACTCAAAAAGGATAAATTTTTAACAAAATTGTGGAAGTGTCAAATAATTAATAATTTTTTTTACTAATTCTACCAAAAGAGATTTTTTCAATAAAAAAAGGGAAAAAAATCAACCAAATAGTTTAATTTGACGAATTTTCTATTTTACATTTTAAATTTTCAATCCAAAAATATGAATTTTTAATGAAAAATTAATTTTGTACCAATTTTCTACCAAAATAGTTGAATTTTCAACAAATTTGTGAAAGTTTAAACCGAATAATAAAATTTTTAACTAATTCTACCAAAAGAGATAAATTTGTATTAACAAAAACGACGAATTTTCATCTACAAAAGTTGAATTTTCAACCAGGAAAGATTTTTCAGTCAAGAAAGAAAAACAAATTCAGCCAAATAGTTGAATTTTGACGTCAAAAAGTCGAATTTTCTATTATAAAATAATAAAATTATCTGGATGAATGCGTAACAAAAGAGTTTTTCTTTTTTAATACCATTGTTATTTTCCGGATGTAAAATCAAAAGAATATTTACCATCCCTAATTTTTCTATATTGTTATACGAATCGCGTTCCAAACTACTATGTTCATGAGAAAAATATTTCACGAACTTGACCGTGAGGCTTATCTCACAAGTAAGGATTACTCATAATTTATCAATAGGAGACTATCTGACGAGGAAAACGGTCCGATTCTGAAGCGCCATACGGAATTTCCAAAAAAGTTGGCTAGAATAAGTCATAACAAATGGTTTTTCCTTTTTCAACAACCATGCAAAACTTTTCAGTTAAGAAAGAACAAAAAATGCAACCATATTGTTGAATTTTCAAGCGAAAAACAAAAAATTTTCTATAAAACAGTGGAATTTTCAACGAAAAAGTAAATTTTCAATCAAACTGCTGGATTTTCTGCCAAAATAGTTGAATTTTCAATCCAAAAGGCGAATTTTCATCAAAAATGTTAATTTTCAACCAAATAGTTAATATTTCAGTTAACAAAATTAATTTTTAACCAACTAGATGAATCTGCAAACAAAAAAGATTAATTTTCAACGAAAAATATAATATTTGATATTTTAACAAAAAAAGGTTTTAATTTGAAATTAAAAACAGTGAAACCGAACCAAACGGCGAATTTGCATCAAAAACAGATTACATTTTAGCCAAACCGTTTAATTTTTAACAAAAAAAGATTAAATTTCTACCAAAAGAGATGAATTTCCCAACCGAAAGAATGACTTTTCAACAAAAGTGTTGAATTTTTAACCAAGAAAGCATTGTCATCCCAGAAAAATTTTTCAGTCATGAAAGACAAAAAATTTTGACCAAAAAGTTCAATTTTTAAGCAAAACAAATTAACTTTTTAACTACAAAGTTTGGTTGTTAACCAAAAACGATGAAATTTCTATGAAAGATAGATGAATTTTCAATCCAAAAGGACGAATTTTCAACAAGAGTTGAATTTTCAAACAAAGAAAATTTTTTAATCAAAAAAGAAAAAAAATTGCAACCAAGTTGTTGAATTTTCAAAAAAAAGTTGAATTTTCAACCAAAAAATATTAATTTCCGACGAAAACTGTAATATTTGATATTTCAACCAAAAAAGGTTTTAATTTTAAACATAAAATATTTGAATGGAACGAAAAAAAAAGAAATTTTCAACCAAATAGTTAATATTTCAATTAACAAAATTAATTTTTAACCAAAGAGATGAATGTGCAAAGAAAAAAGATTAATTTTCGACGAAAAATATAATATTTGACATTTCAACCAAAAAAGATTTTAATTTGAAATCAAAAACAGTGAAACCGAACCAAAAACGACGAATTTTCAACAACAAAAAAACAGATTAATTTTTAGCTAAATCGTTGCATTTTTAACAAAAAAGATTACATTTCTACCAAAAGAAATGAATTTTTAACCCAAAAAGATTAATTTTCGACGAAAATTATAATAATTAATGTTTCAACTAAATAGATGAATGTGCAAAGAAAAAAGATTAATTTTCGACGAAAAATATAATATTTGACATTTCAACCAAAAAAGATTTTAATTTGAAATCAAAAACAGTGAAACTGAACCAAAAAAGAATAAATTTCTACCAAAAGAGATGATTTTTCAAACCAAAAGAATGAATTTTCAACAGAAGTGTTGAATTTTTAACCAAGAAAGCATTTACATACCAGAAAAATTTTTCAGTCAAGAAAGAAAAAAAATGTCAACCAAAAAGTTGAATTTTGAAACAAAACACATTAATTTTTAACTAAAAAGTTGGCTTTTTAACCAAAAAAGATGAAATTTCTACGATAAAGAGATGAATTTTCAATCCAAAGGACGAATTTTTAAACAAAGAAAATTTGTTGGTCAAGAAAGAAAAAAAATTGCAACCAAGTTGTTGACTTAAAAAAAAGTTTAATTTTCAACCAAAAAAGATTATTTTTCGACGAAAATTATAATAATTAATATTTCAACCAAATAGTTAAGATTTCAGTTGAAAAAATTAATTTTTAACCAAAGAGATCAAGAAAGAAAAAAAAATGCAACCAAATTGCTTCAACCAAAAAGATGATTTTTTAACCAAAACAGATTAATTTGATGTAAGCCGGTTTCGTGGTCTTGGTGAGAACCGCTTAATCACAGGTGTGTCGGTCAGTCTGAGTCTCGATGAATGAAACCGTAGCTGGCAGGGCGCTGGTCAGGCGCTCGTCTGACGAAGTCGGAATGTAGATGCCCCACGTTGGGCGCCAATATGATGTAAGCCGGTTTCGTGGTCTTGGTGAGAACCGCTTAATCACAGGTGTGTCGGTCAGTCTGAGTCTCGATGAGTGAAACCGTAGCTGGCAGGGCGCTGGTGAGGCGCTGGCCGGGCGCTAGTCGGGATGACTAGGCGGCGCGAGCGAGATTGTCTGGTGCCACACGAGGCGTTCGTGTGGTGCTGGCGAGGAGTAGTCCTGGTAGTCCTGGTGAGGCGCTGACCGGGCACTAGTCGGGTTGACTAGGCGGTGCGAGCGAAACAGTCTGGGGCCGCACAGAGGGGCCACGACAGACGTACGTGTTGGTGGGACACCCTTCGGCCCGAAGGCGGAGGCCAGGCATTGGTAGGATTAAGGAACTGGGGAGAGGAAAGAAAGAGAGAGAAGAGAGAGAGAGAAAGCGGGTATGGAGCCACGAAGGTAGACTACACGGCCAAGAAAAGAGAGAGTGAGAGAGAAAGAGAGCGGGATTGGGGCCACGAAGGCAGACCAATCGACCAGAGAAGGAAGAGGAGTAAAGAAGCGGGATTGGGGCCACGAAGGCAGACCAATCGACCAGAGGAAGGAAGAAGAAAGAGTGAGAGCGGGATTGGGGCCACGAAGGCAGACCAATCGACCAGAGAGAGAGAGAGAGAAGACAAGAGAGCGGGGTTGGAGCCACGAAGGCAGACCAGCCACCAAGAGAGAGAGAGAGAGAGATCGGGATTGGGGCCTCGAAGGCAGACCAATCAACCGGAAAGGAAGAGAGAAAGAGAGAGAAGAGAGCGGGGTTGGAGCCACGAAGGCAGACCAGCCACCAAGAGAGAGAGAGAAAGAGAGAGGTCGGGATTGGGGCCTCGAAGGCAGACCAATCAACCGGAAAAGAAATGAGAGAAAGAGAGTGAAGGTAAGATGAAAGTAAAGGCGAGGATAAGGATATCTTTGTTTAATTTCGAAAGGCTATTGCACAAAAATTCTCGATTCAGTGGGTGCGAGCTTCAGAGAGAGCGAGCTCGCATTGCCAACTGGAGAGGTTGCAAGTCGCCAAGTGACGAGAATCGCTCGTGCACCGGCTTATATGGGCGAGAGGGGCGCGAGCTTGAGCGAGGCAGGGAGCGGCAGCTGACTCGCTGATTGGCTGAGACGCTCGAAACTGGAGTCGCAACGGAGCGGTGGGGACGCCGGTCTCCGTGCTGCCTGCCGCCGATCTCGCGCGCCTTGCGCCGTTTTTAACATTTTTTTACGAAGTTTTAAATTAACATTAAAAATATTAAACAATGAAAATTTATATTTTAAATTAAAAAAAAATATTATTTATCTATTCGTACTTTCATTCTGCGCAAGCAGAATTACTCTAACCTAATTTGTTAAAAAGTTGGCTTTTATGTACACTAATTAATTACACACTAATGATCAATATTCATTTTACGATACTAGACAAAAAAAAAAATATAAATGATATTAATGAATATTGATCCCTAAAAGAGTAAAATTATTATTCCTATTTGATTACAGACTTATTTAAAATTAAAATAAAAATTATTATTAATTTCGGTTTTTAAAAAAAAAATTTTAAACGCAGATCCCCTAAGGCATAATCATTTCCAGTATAAAAATTTAAAACTAAAATAGAATGACATGGGTGAAAACAAAACCGGAGACTTAAAAAAAAGCAAAGTATTAATTTAAAAGAAAAATTGAAAATAGTTGGAAGCATGAGGAAAGCGTCCTCACTGAGCTCCACTGTTTTCACGCGTACAGGCCAGAGAGAGATAGTGAACAGTTGCAACCGGTGCACGTGACCGGCGGCCTGTTCGTTCCTGGCGTACGTGACGAGCGGCCTGTTTGCTCCCGGCGTACGTGACTAACAACTTGTTTTCCACGCTCGGGGAAAATCCCGTCGGGCCGGCTGCCAGCCTGGCGCGCCGTTTACGTGACCGTAACAATGGACAGTTATTGGCACTGTCGCCTCCAGGCCCTTCTCACCCATGTTGTGATGACTCACTCAATGGGTGAAAGCAAGCTCGTTTTGTAAACACAGTTGTAAAGCGATTCAGCCGGAAAATTGCCCACTCGAGCTTCGCTTTGAAACTCGAGTTGGGTTTTACGTGACTAAATCACTTTGAACAGTGGTTACCAATTTTAGGCTTACTGGCCTATAACAAATTTTTAACTAGAAAGTTTAACAACAAATGAAAAAAGTGCAACAAAGTTGTTAAATTTTCAAACGAAAAGTTGAATTTTCAACCAAAAAAAGATTAATTTTCGACGAAAATTATAATATTTAATATTTCAACCAAAAAAGGTTTCAATTTTAAATAAAAAATGGTTAAATAGAACGAAGACGAATTTTCAACCAAGAAATGATTTTCAGTACAAAAAGATTTTTCAGTTAAAAAAGAAACAAAATTTGAAAAAAATGATTCAATTTGCAACCAAAAATATTAGTTTTCTAAAAAAAAGACGAATTTTCAACAAAATGCATACATTTTTGAAGAAATAGTTGATTTTTCATTTTAAAAAATAATTTTAAACCAAAGAGATGAAACTGAAATAAAAAAAAAATAATTTTTAACGAAATAATTCGACTTTCAACTAAATACTTGAATTCTAAACGAAAAATATAATAGATAATATTGCAAACAAAAAAAGATTCTAATTTTGAAACAAACACAGTTGAATTCAACTGAAAAAAATATTAAGTTTTAACCAAACAGATACATATTTAACCAAAATAGATGAAATTTCTACCAAAAAGAATTTTCAATCAAATATTTTAATTTTTAATGGAATTTTCAACCAAAAAGGTGAATTTTCTACCAAAAAAAGACAAATTTTCAACAAAATAGATGAATTTTCAATTAAAAAAATAGATTTTCAATAAAAAACAGAATATTTTAATTTTCAGCTAGAGAAATATATTTTTAAGCAAATGAAATAAATTGTCAACGAAATAGTTAAATTTTCAACCATACAAATGAATTTTCGACCAAAAAGATTATAAAAAAAAAATTTCGACCAAATATTTAGTTAAGTTTTTAGTTAAAAAAATTAATTTTCAATCAAAAAACTAATCTTCAAGTAAAGAAATGAATTTTCAACCAAAAAGATTATTTTTCTACCGAAAAGAACAATTTTTAACAAAATACATGAATTTCCAACTAAATATTTTAATTTTTAATGGAATTTTCAATTTTCAATAGTTGAATTTTTAATGAAAAAGGTGAATTAGTCACCAAGAAGATTAATATTCTATCACAAAAGACAAAGTTTCAACAAAATACGTTTTCAAACAAATAGTTGAATTTTAAACTGAAGAAGATTGATGTTCAAATAAACATAATATAGTTAAATTTTCCGTTACAAAATTAACTTTCAATAAAAAAATACTAATTTTGAACCAGAAAAATTAGGTTTATACCAAACAAGATTAATTTTTAATAAAATACGTGAATTTTTTACCGAAGAAGATAAATGTTCAACCAAACATGAAATAGTTAACTTTTCAGTTAAAAAAATAATTAACAAAATAGTTAAGTTTTGAATAAAAAAAATCAACAAAAAAAATGAATTTTTAATAAAGTAGTTCCACTTAGTAAATTTTTTTTCTAAAGAAGGGGTAATTAGCGCGCGCATAGCGCGCACAATGTTCTAGTTTTTTACAATAATTTTTTCGTAATTTTTTCGCGCTCAAAGGGTAACAAATTCAGGATATATCTATAAAACTTCAAAACAATTTAGTTGAATTCAAAATAATTCAAATGAATTGGACAACATTTTGAAAATAAAAAAAAATCCATTCATTTCCGTAAAATTATAACGAATTTAGAGGAATTTAAGGTACACGAGAAGTATTCTATGAAATCCATAAAAATTCAAGGTGAATTTAAACAAAAATTCAAATGAATTGAAAACAATTAAAAAATGTGAAAAAACTTCACTGAATTCAATAAATTTGAAATAAGCTTAGAAAAATTTAAGGGAATTCAAAAGAATTTGATGAAATGCCTAAGAATTCAAGATGAGGTTAAAAGACTCCAGTATCAATTAAAAAAATTTTTTTTAATTAAAAATAAGCCATTAATAAAGCCAAAGCAGAATTGAGTAAATCCAGAAAAAATACAAGTGAATTAAGAATTAAGGGTGAATTCCAAAAAAATAATTTCAAATCTCTTAAAATCTTTAACACCCTACTAATTTCCAACAAAAAAGTGACTAATGATAACAAAACCATTGAAAAGAATTCAAATGAATTGGAAAATATTTAAAAAATCTAAAAAATTCCATTGATTTCAGTCAACTTTCAGCGAATTTAAAGGAAGAATTCAAAAAGATTTAAAAGATTTAAAAGAATTCAGGATACATTAATAAGAATTCAGGGTGAATTCTAAATGAATTGCAAAAAATATTTGAAAAACTCTTAAAATCTTTAACACCCTACTAATTTCCAACAAAAAAGTGACTAATAACTACAAAACCATTTGAAATAATTCAAATGAATTGGAAATAATTTTAAAAATCGAAAAAAATTCCGTTGATTTCAGTAAAATTTCAGCGTATTTATAAGAAGGATTCAAAAGGATTTAAAAGAATTCAGGATACATTAATAAGAATTCAGGCTCAATTCCAAATGAATTGCGAAAAATATTTGAAAAACTCTTGAAATTTTTGAAACCCTACGAAATCCCTCATTTCTTGTGAATAAATTCTTTGAAATTCATAAAAATATTAAAAACCCTTAAAATTATTAAACCCATAGAAAATCCCCTGAAATTGTTCAAATTTCTTGAAAATGCCTTGAAATCTTTTTAAATACCCTAAAATATTGCAAATCCTTTGAAATACCATTAAATTACTGAAATCAATTAAAAATTACTTCTAATCTTTTAAAATAACCTAAAATATTTTAAATCTTTTAAAATCCCTTGAAATTTTTTAAAGCTCTTGAAAATGCTAAGGAATTTAAAAAAAAATCATTAAAATAATTCAAATCCTTCGATCATTTTATCAATTGATCATCATGATCAATTGAATAAAAAGTTTAAAAAATCAAAAAAATCCTTTGAATAAGTAGAATTGAGTAAATTTAGAAGAATTAAAGTGAATTAAAAAATTAAAAAGAATTTAAAAGAATTCAGGCTAAATTAATAAGAATTCAGGGTGAATTCCAACAAAATAATTTCAAATATCTTTAAATCTTTGAAACCCTACAAAATACCCCACTTCTCGTGAATAAATTCTTTAAAATCCACTAAAATATTATAAAATCACGTGACATTCTATGAAATCTGATAATAATTCCCGAAATCCTGGAAAATGTATTAAAATACGTGGAGAGCCTTAAAAACCCTTACAATCATTGAAATCCTCGAAAACCATATAAAATCCCGTTAAATCTGTTAAAATATGTATCTTAAAACAGTATAGGTCCTGTAAAATCCTTCGATATCTTCCGAAATTCTATAAAATTCTTTACCCTCAAATATTTCAAATTCTTTGAAATCCCTTGAAACTTTTAAAAGCTCTTGAAAATTCCTCAGATTTAAAAATACTCTAACATCTTAAAAATCTCTTCAGATTATTGAAATCTATTACAAATTTCCTGGAATCTTTAAAAATACTCTAACATATTTCAAAATAATTCAAGACAATTCAGAAATAGGTATAGAATATATACTGAATACAGATAAATCCATGGTTCAATTTATTAAAAGAAAAGTGACTAAAGTGATAATTCTATTTACAAAAGTGACTACAATTAATTTATCTTTAAAAAGTAACTAAAAAGTGATTTGGGAAAAAAGTGACTAATAGTGACTGTGTGGCAGTCCTGATTATTTTTTACAGTTACTTCTTACAGAAATTCCCTGATTTTCTACTTTTTTCAAAATCCCTGACTCTTGAAAGCTTTAACAGGGTGGCGATTCGGCGAACGATTTCAAATTTCCGGTCATTTCCCGATTTTTCCCGGTCAAGTTTTTCAATTTTCCCGGTCAACTAAAAGTAACATATTCATATTTGCCGCAGAACGCAAACATTTATGTTAATTCATGATGTTCGTTCTAAACATCTTTTAACACAACAGCAAAACATTGCAAAATAAATGAAAATTGAAAAAAATACTTGAATTTTCCACTAAAAAATATCAATTTTTTACAAAAAATTAAACTTTCAGTTGAAAAAATTAATTTTCAACAACAAAAAAAACGGATTTTCAACAAAATAATTCAATTTTCAACCAAAGTGATGCATTTTCAAATAAAATTATGAACCTTGAACTGTAATAGTTAACATTTAAACCAAAAATATAAATTTTTAACGAAATTGATGAATATTTACCTGGAACATTTGAATTTTCAACCAAAGATGAATTTTTAAACATGAAGATTAATTCTCAAATAAAAACATTAATTTTTTACCCAAAAATACCAGTTTTCAACCAAATATACTCATTTTTAACGAAATAGTTGAATTTTTAATTAAAGAAGACAAATTTTCAATCAAATAGTTGAATTATGAACTAAAAAGATAATAATTTTCAACCAAAACTGTAATACTCAAATTTCAAGTTAAAAAAATTAATGTTTAACCAAAAAGATGAATTTTCAACTACAACTACGGAATTTTCAATTGGAAATAAGTTGTATTTTCAGTTAAAAAAATTACTTTCAACAACAAAAACTAACTTTAAACAAAAAGAACTAACTTTAAAAAAATAGTTGAAATCATGAATTTTTAACTATTATAATTGAATTTTTGACGAAAAAGATTAATATTCAACCTAAACTAAAAAAGATAATTTTTCAACCAAAAATTGAATAATTAAATTTGTTGTCAAAAAATGGATGCTCAACTAAAGAAATGCATTTTGAACTAAAACGATGAATCTTCAACCGAAAAAAATTAATTTTTAACAAAAGAGTTTAACTTTCAAACAAATAATTTTATTTCCAACCTAAAAGATGAATTTTCAACTAAAATTATAAATATTTAATTGGAATACATGAATTTTTGACAGAAAAGAAGAATTTTTAAACAAGAAGTTTAACTTTCAAAAAAAAAAAAAAAGATAATTTTCGACCAAAAAAAATCGATTTTTTAAGAAAATACGTGAATTTTTAACAAAATAGTTGAATTTTCAATAAAAAGCCCAATTTTCATCCGAATTGTTGAATTTTGAACTAGAAAAGATGACTTTTCAACTAAAAATGGAACAATTAAATTTTCAGTTAAAGAAATTAATTTTCAACCAAACTGATGAATTTTCAACTAAAATGATGAATCTTCAACTGAAATAGTTTAATTGTATGCCAAAAAGATGAATTTTTAACCATAAAGATTAATTTTCTACAAAAAAAGACGAACTTTCCAGGAAGTATATAAATTTTCAAAGAAATATTTTAATTTTTAAATGCATAATATCAATTTTCAACCAAATAGTTGAATTTTCATCAAAAAAAGATAAATTGATTTTCGAGAAAGCAGTTACATTTTCAACCAGAAATGAATTTTAAATTAAAATGATGAATATTAAAAAAAATAACTAATTTTTAACAAAAGATTTTAATTTTTAACCAAGTAGTTGAATTTTTAACTAAAAACGATACTCTGAAAACTGCTTGAAGTACTTTCATTATCTAAAATTTAGAAGAGGGAACTTTCAAATTGTGACGAATTCTGACTTCGAAGAGGAATTTTTCTAAACTTCTTTCTTCTAAATCCGAATTATAATTCTTTAAAAAAATTCCCGTTCCATGTAAAAAAATTCCTTGTTTCAATTGAAATTATATTTCTTGAATTTTGCTACGATCAGAACTAAATTCCCGGTCGTTTCCCGGTTTTTTCCCGGTCAATGGAATTCCCGGTCATTCCCGGTCAAGTCGCCATCCTGTTTAATCTCATTATACATTTTTTTAAAGATACATTATGGACTGCAAATAGGGTACCATAGAGACCAAATCTTGAAAATAGGGTACTTTAGGGACCTGAACTGAATATAGGGTACAATAGGGGATATAGGGACCGGTCTGTGAGGCCTGATTCAAATGTAAAATTCTTACTTGAGTTCGAAAAAATGTTCCTTGCTTTGATCGTCCCACTTCAGTTTTCCTTTAAAGGATTCGAGAAGCTCAAGATACTGCGACCCAAGAATTGCACCGCCGCCTTCAGGAGTATAATTGTTGCCATAGAAATTAAGGCCCATTAGGATCTGAGCCCTCCTGGGATCATTTTTCTCTGGCACGAGAGCCTTAACACATTTTCGGGACCAACTGAGAGGACTATTGGGACCTGGCCTTTGAACACTCGAGAAATCGTATGTCATCAGCGAAAATGCGGTGATGTGTGGCGCCAATTGATCAAAATGGTCCTTTGTGAACCATTCTTCCCCAGCACTGCAAAGTTTAAAAAGAAAAAGGTTCAATTCTGTCTTCCATATTTCGACACCTCGCTCTGGCTATTATTTTATGACTTCCTCTCTCTCCTTCTTTCTCAAATACTTTGCTCTTCCTTCTGGTCTAATTCCCTCGCAATTTTCATTATAATTCCCTTTCCTTTACTTCTACATGCTCACGAATCATCTTTCCTTTCACACGTTTTAATCTCAATTCTTTCTCTGTTATCCTAATCCTTTTAAAATATTCTTCTCTAACCACCACTCCTCTCTAACACCATTCCTTTAATAAAACTCTACAATCACTCTCTAATTTTTTGTACACTCCCTCTACCATTCTGTACTTCTTCCATACCCGAATTTCTGCTCCATACAGCATCACACTGGAAAACGAGTCGAACATCAACCTTCTTCTGAAGCCATTCAAAAATAATCTCTCCCCAATCCCCCATACTTGCTTTTTAATTACTCCGGCCTTCCTTACTCCTCTCCTTTTCTGAAGCCATTCAAAAATAATCTCTCCCCAATTCTCCATACTTGTTTTTTAATTATTCCGGCCTTCCTTACTCTCTCCTTTACATGTGCATTTATGCTACCATTTCTCCTAAACAGAAAACCCAGATACATAAACTCTTTAACTTCTTATATCGTCTTTCCATTTACATCCCTCTTCTTTATACCTCCGAACCCCTCTTCTAAATCTTAATACTTTTGACTGATACGGATTTAGCACCAACTTTTTCTTTCTCTAACCTTTAAATAATGACTTTAGCGTCCCTTCCTCCCTTGTCAGTATTATTATGTCGTCAGCATATACCAGCGCCCAGAATCTTATCTTTCTTACACTTATACCTCCTTCTAGCCACTTTTAGAATTCTTTCTCTACATCCGCTATCAATGCTAAAAAAATGTGGAGCTCAACGAACAACCTTGTCTTATTTCTTCTTCTATCTTTATATACTTCTGGTACTCCACTTATATCTCTGCTTAACCCTCTTTCCTCTATTACTTTCCAAAGAACTCCTCTACCCACCGACGGTAACGCTCCCCTTTGAGGTCAACGAAAAAAGCGCTTGTGTTTCTGGTAATATTCCTTAACTTTCCACCTCTTTCCTCAGTCTCTCCGCAAGCACCATTGTATAGATTTTATAAGTCTCCATTTCTGTGGGAACCCTTCTCCTTTCCACACTTTCTGAATAACTTCTATTGATCCTCCTTTGGCTCCACTTCGCCTTAAAGCCACTGTTCTTTCTCTACCCCATCCCTGCCTGTCACCTTTTTCCTTTTTGACTTCTTATTTTTAATCTGAATCTCTATTTCCTCCTCCCCTAAGTCCCCTAAACCATCCAACGTTTTTTCTCTGTTTCAGTCATCCACCTTTCTCTCGTCCTACCCCATAAACGACCTTTTAAAGAATGGTCTCCAATCTTCCAGTTCTATCCTATCAGTTATCTGCTCTCCTTTCCTTCTCATCCTATTAATGAATTTCCAGGCTTCTCCTTATGATCTAATGTTCATTCATTCTTCCTTCCACTGTCTACTTTTCTCCTCCTATTTCTTCTTATATAGTTAGAGATACCAAAAACCAGCCCTGACTTGTCCAAACCACTAAGATTGTTCCTAGAGACTCTAAAAAGCAGCCCCGCAATCCACAAAAATTGTCTGTAAAGACCCCAAAAAAGCAGCCTCCCCTTTTCCAACCCCCAAAATTGTCCCTAGAGACCCCAAAAAGTAGCCCCACCTTTTCCAATCTTCAAAATTGTCTCTAGCGACCCTAAAAAGCAGAACTGCCTTGACCAATCCCCAATGATGGTCCCTAGGGACAATAAAAGCAGGCCTTGTCCAGACTCCCCCCCCCCCAAATTGTACCGAAAGAGCCCAATAAATTAGCCTCGCCTTGTATAATAGGGTGGTCCATCAAATTTTTTTTCGAATGGTTATTAATAACGCCCCGAAATGTGTTCGAATCGACGTAAAAATAAATACATTTTTTTTACAAAAAAAATGTTATTTAGAGGTGGCGCAAGCCCCATAAAGTTTAACACGTATTTCCCATAAGAAAAAAAGACGTTTTTGTAAATTTTATTCAGAATCCTCAATATTACCTGAATCGAGCTGAAAATTAACATTTGTCTTCGCAATTAGCCATAGAATACGAATAAAATATTACTATTCAAAATTAACCCCCATAAGTCTGTTTTATAGGGTCCCAAAAAACACCATAAGTGAAAAAATGGGTTTTAAGAGATTTCGGCGCTAATTATGATTTTTTTGCGTTTTTTTTAATGCAAATTGTTTCTAATACATAAAATACTACTTTATACTGGTAATTAGATGATTAAATAAATTATTTAAACAATTTCTTATTGTTTTTAGCAATTTCATCTTAGAATGGAGATAGAAAGTCGCGGGTTTTTCAAAAATTTTCCACTTTTGTCCAATTTTCAATTAGAGAGAGGTTCATTAGTGTTAAAAAACATAATTGTTCAAACAATTTATTATTGTTAATAATATTCTCTCAGAATAATGCTAGAAAATTGCAGTTTTTTTTTTAATTTTAAACTTTTTGTTCACTTTTCACTTGGAGTGAGTTAAATAATTAATTAGAGTTAAAAAAATTATTTTTTTAAACAATTTATTATCATAAATAATATTCCATTTGATTAATGCTAAAAAATTGCGGTTTTTCTTAAATTTACAACTAATTGTCTACCTTTCACATAGGGTGAGTTAATGATTAATTCAATTTAGCAAAAATAATTATTTTAACAAAGTATTATTGTTTATAACTATCTTCTTCTTTATTAATGCAATATAGTTGGGATTTCTTCTGAAATGTTTAACTTTTTAGCTACTTTTTACTTAGTAAAGTAATAAATAATGCAAGTCAACAAACACGGTTGTTTAAACAATGTATAATTGTTTATAACTATCTTCTCTTAGATTAGTGCTAAAAAGTTGCGGTTTTTTCTGAACTCAAAAATTTTCGTCCACTTTTCACTCAGTGAAGTAATAATTAATGCAAGATAACAAACATTATTTAAACAATTGATTATTGTTTATAGATATCTTCTCATTTTTAAATAGTATTTTACTTTTTTAAGTGAATTATTTTTGCTCTTTTCCCAATGTTTAAAAAAATTAATTTAAACAAAAAAAGTATCTTACACAAGAGACAAAAACAAAGAATAGAATAATTAGGAGTAGGTGGGAGAACTAGGTGTCTAAATTACTTATAAAAGTTTTGTTTTAAATTACAACAAGAAGTTTATTGCAAAGCGTGAAAAAAAATTTGGAATTGAACATATTTTGATATCAGCTCCCCTCCAGCAAAATATATTCACGAAAAAGAAAGAGATTGTTTAAAATATGTTTCTCTCTAATGTTTATTTATAGTTATAAATAGTAATAAATTGTTTAAACAACTATTTTTATTATCTTCCATTAATTATTACCTCACTAAAAGAAAAGTGAACAAAAAGTTGTAGATTTCAGAAAACAAGGCATGTATGTATTTAAAGATAATATTATTAATAATAGTAAATTGTTTAAACAATTCTGTTTGTTGATACTGATAAAATATTACCTCTTTAACTTTTTTTTATAGAGGAGGTGAGAATGTATTTACGCACAGAGTGTGGGAATCGACCGAAGTAATAAAAAGTAATAAATAATATTTTTTAACTCACCCTCTCCAGGGCGGTACAGCCAAAATTGTGTCCAAATCTCTCTTCCTCAAACTCTCAGCGATTTCTTGCACGAGGTCAGCGATGATCCCCTTGTCGACCCCCGTGAAAATGAATTGATTCCAAATCTCAAGCACATATCCCGTAAATCCGACTGTCTAAAAATTATTTAAATTTTTTATTTAATTCCATGTTTATTTTTCCTAAAGTTCAGGCCTCACAGTCCCTATGGGATGAAATATAGGGACAAAAGGGTACTTTTCGTCACGCTCATAGGGTACTTTTTTCGCGATCAAAGAGTAAAAAATTCAGGATAAATTTATAAGACTTCAAAACAATTCAAGTTGAATTCCAACGATTTCGAATGAATTAGAAACAGTTTTAAAAGTGAGAAAAATTCCATTGATTTCCGTAAAATTGGAATGAATTTAGAGGAATTTAAGATAAACGAGAAGAATTCGATGAAATTCATAAAAATTCAAAGTGAATTAGAAAAATTTGTTAATGAATTGAAAACAATCTTAAAATATGAAGAAACTTTTATGAATTTATTAACTTTGAAATGAGCTTAGAAAAATTCAAAAGAATTTTATGAAATGCCTAAGAATTCAAGGTGAGGTTAAAAGACTTCAGGATCAATTAAATAAAAACTTTTAAAAATTAAAAAAAAAATCCACTGAATTAAGAATAATTGAGTAAAATTTAGAATCATTCAAGTGAAGTAAAAAAATTAAAGGAATCCCAAAGAATTTAAAAGAATTCAGGCTGAATTTCAAAAAATAATTTCAAATCTCTTCAAATCTTTGAAACCCTACTAATTTCTAAGTAAAAAAATGACTAATGACTACAAAACAATTCAAAAAAATTCAAATGAATTGGAAAAAGTTTTAAAAATCGAAAAAATCCATTTATTTCTGTAAAATTTGAGTGAATTTAGAGGAATTTAAGGGAAACGAGAAGAATTCGATGAAATGCATAAAAATTCAAGGTGAATTAAAAAAAAATAATGAATTGACAAAAAGTTAAATATGAAAAAAATTTAAAAATATGAAAAAATTCATTGAATTGAGTAAGTTGGAAATGAACTTTAGAAAAAATTAAAGAGAATTCGAAAGAATTTGATGAAATGCCTAAAAATTTGAGGTGAGTTTTAATGACTTCAAGATGAATTAAACTTTTAAAAAATCCATTGACCTGAGTAAAATTGAGTGCATCTAGATGAATTCAAAAGGATTTAAAAGATTTCAGGATAAATTAATAAGAATTCAGGGAAAATTCCAAATGAATTGCAAAAAAGGTTGGAAAATCTCTTACAATATTTAAAAAATCGAAAAAATTCCATTGATTTCAGTCAACTTTCAGCGAATTTAAAGGAAGAATTCAAAAAGATTTAAAAGAATTCATGCTCAATTATTCCAAATGAATTGCCAAAAATATTTGAAAAACTCTTGAAATTTTTGAAACCCTACGAAATCCCTCACTTCTTGTGAATAAATTTATTGAAATCCATTAAAATATTAAAATCCCTTAAAATTATTAAAACCCTTGGAAATCTCTCAAAATTGTTTAAATCTCTTGAAAATGCCTTAGAATCTTTTAAAATACCTTAAAATATTTCAAAATCTTTGAATTCCTTTCAAACTATTGAAATAAATAAAAAATTTCCTAAAATATTTCCAATCCTTTGAATCTTTTGAAATCCTTTGAAACTTTTTAAATCTCTTAAAAATGCATGGGAATCTTTTAAAATACCCTAAAATATTTCAAATCCTTTGAAATCCTATTAAATTACTGAAATCAATTAAAAATTTCTTTATATAATCTTTTAAAATAACCAAGAATATTTCTAATCCCTTAAAATCTTTTGAAATATCTTGCAATTTTTTAAATTTCTGAAAATGCCAAGGAATTTTAAAAATACCTTAAAATATTTCAAATCCGTTGGTCATTTTATCAATTAATCTGCAGAACCAATTATATAAAAACTTTTTAAAAAATTAAAAAATCAAATGAATTATGTAAAATTGAGTAAATTTATAAGAATTCTAATGAATTAAAAAACTCAAAAGAATTTCAAAGAATTCAGGGTGAAATCCAAAAAATAATTTTAAATCTCTTCAAATCTTTAAAACCCTACGAAATAACTCACTTTTCTTGAATAAATTCTTTAAAATCCACTAAAATGTTATTAAATCTCTTTAAATTATTAAAATAATTAAAAATTCCTTGGAATCTTTTAAGATTTCATAAAATATTTCAAATCCTTTGGAATCCTTCGAAATACCTCACTTCTCGTGAACAAATTTTTGATCCACTAAAATATTATAAAATCCCTGTGAAATTCTATGATGATATTTCCTGAAATCCTGGAAAATGTATGAAATTACATTGAGAGTTTTAAAATCCCTTCAAGTTATTGAAATCCTCGGATTCTTTTAAAATTCCCTAAAATGTTTCAAATTCTTTGAAATCCCACTAAACCACTAAAAATAATTAAAAATTGAAATCTTTTAAAATCCCTTGAAATTCTTTAAAGTTCTTGAAAATGCCAATTAATAAAAAATTCCTCAGAATATTTTTAAATTCCCTAAAATATTTCAAATTAAAAGCTCTTGAAAATGCCTTAGAAGTTTTAAAAATGCCCTAAAATCTTAAAAATCAATTCAAATTATTGAAATCTATTACAAATTTCTCGGAATCTTTAAAAATAATCTGAAATATATCAAAAGAATTCAAGACAATTCAGTGACTAATGTGATATTTTCATTTAAAACAGTGAATAAAAAATGATTTGAGAAAAAAGTGACTAATCAGGGTGGCGATTCGCGGACGATTTCAAATTCCCGGTCATTTCCCGGTTTTTCGCGGTCAAGTTTTTCAATTTTCCCGGTCAACTAAAAGTAACATATTTATATTTGCCGCAAAACGCAAACATTTATTTTAATTCATGACGTTCGTTCTAAACATCTTTTAACACAACAGAGCAAAACGTTGCAAAATAAATGAATTTTGAAAAAAAATACTTAAATTTTCCACTAAAAAATATCAATTTTTTACAAAAAAATGGAATAGTTAAACTTTCAGTTGAAAAAATTAATTTTCAACAAAAAAAAAAAACGGATTTTCAATAAAATAGTTCAATTATCAACCAAAGTGATGAATTTTCAAATCAAATTATGAATCTTTATCTGGAATAGTTAAATTTTAAACCAAAAAAAAAATTTTCAACTAAAATGATGAATATTTAACTGGAACACTCGAATTTTCAACCAAAAAGACGAATTTTTAAAGAAGATTACATTTTAAATAAAAAGATTAATTTTCTACCCAAAAATACAATTTTTCAACCAAATATATTAACTTTTAAAGAAAGGTTTGAAGTTTTAATAAAAGAAGACAAATTTTCAACCAAATAGTTAAATTTTGAACTGAAAAAATAATAATTTTCAATCGAAAATGGAATAGTAACATTTTTAGTTTAAAAAATTATTTGCAAACCAAAACATAAGAGTTTTCAACTAAAACAATGAATCTTTAACTGAAATAGTTCAATTTTCAAACCAAAAAATTAATTTTTACTAAAAAAAGATAAATTGTCACCAAAACTTTAATAATTAAATTTCAAGTTAAAAAAATTAATGTTTAACCAAACAGATGAATTTTCAACAACAGCTATGGAATTTTCAATTGGAATAAGTTAAATTTTCAGTTAAAAAAATTAGTTTCAACAAAAAAAAACTAACTTTTAACAACAACAAAAACTAACTTTCAAACTAATAGTTACATTTTCAAACAAAGTGATGAATTTTCAAATAAAATTGTAAATATTTAACTGCAATAGTTGAATTTCAAATCAGAAAGATGAATTTTTAACTGAAATGATGAATCATTAACTAGAATAATTGAATTTTTGACCAAAAAGATTAATTTTCAACCAACAAGATTAATTTCTACCAAAAAAGATGAATTTTCAACTAACAAAGATAATTTTTCAACCAAAAATTGAATAATCAAATTTTTAGTCAAAAATGAATGTTCAACCAAAGACATGAATTTTGAACTAAAATTATGAAATATTCAACTGGATTAATAGTTACATTTTCAGATGAAAAAAAAATAATTTTCAACCAAAGAAATGAATTTTTAATTAAAACGATGGATTTTCAACTAAAAAAAAAATTAATTTTTAACAAAAGAGCTTAACTTTCAACCAAATAATTTTATTTCAAACCTAAAAGATGAATTTTCAACTAAAATAATAAATATTTGACTGGAATACTTGCATTTTTAACCGAAAAGAAGAATTTTTAAACAAGAAGATTAACTTTCAAAGAAAAATAAGATAATTTTTTACCAACAAAAAAATCGATTTTTTAACAAAATACATGAATTTTCATCGGAATAGTTAAATTTTAAATTAAAAAGACAAATTTTTATCCAAATTGTGGAATTCCGAACTTGAAAATTTTAATTTCCAACTCAGAATGGAACAGTTAAATTTTCGTTTAAAGAAATTAATTTTCAACCAAACTGGTGAATTTTCAAATAAAATGATGAATCTTTAACTGGAATAGTTTAATTTTATGCCAAAAAGATGAATTGTCAACCATAAAGTTTAATTGTCTACAAAAATAGATGAATTTTCCACAAAGTACATACATTTTCAAACAAATAGTTTAATTATTAAATAAAAAATATCAATTTTCAACCAAGTAGTTGAATTTTCATCGAAAAAAGATAAATTAATTTTTAACAAAAGTTTAACTTTTAACCCAGTAGTTGAATTTCTAACTAAAAAACGATGAATTCGCAACGAACAATGTAAAAAAAAATTTCTATTATAATTCAGAAATATTTCTTCTTTGAAATTCTACTTCTACTCTGAAAACTGCTTGAAATACTTTTATTACCTAAAATTTAGAAGAGGGACCTTTCAAATTGTGACGAATTCTGACATGAAAGAGGGATTTTTAAAAATTCCTTTTTTCTCAATCCGAATTATAATTCCTTTAAAAAATTCCCATTCCATGTAAAACATTCCCTGTTCCAAGTGAAATGATATTTCTTGAATTTTGCTATGATCAGAAGTAAATTCCCGGTCATTTCCCGGTTTTTTCCCTGAGCTTTGATCTTATTATGAATTTTTTTGAAGTTCCATTACGGGGCTGCAAATAGGGTACCATAGGGACCAAATCTTGAAAATAGGGTACTTTAGGGACCTTAACTGAATATAGGGTACAATAGGGGATATAACCGGTCTGTGAGGCCTGTAAAGTTGTATATCGCTCAACTGCCAATTTTGAGAAAATATTAGTAGAAACTTAATTACTTGAGCAGTTTTGGAAAGAGCTCTGATCAACTGATTTCTTCTTTCCTCGTTTTCATGAAGCTCAGAGATGTCATCGGGAGACCAATTCTCGAACAGAACTCTCGGAAATACTAAAATTCAAAATGGAAAATCCAAAATTGAAGATATCTTGATTGTATAAAAATATTTTGTAATGATTAAGGTTGTTTAATTTTCTATTTACTCTTTATGGTGTGATTCCCCTTTATTGCAGAATCTTTTATTTTCCTCAGCCACTGATGTATAAAAACATTTCTGTGTAGATCATCAGGCGATAATGAGAATTCTTTTTTGCTCGGGTGCAATGTTAGCCATACTGGAGACAGAATTGTGAACTTTTTCTCAAACAGTTCAGCCACCTCATATCCGTGACCATTCCACTGTAAAGTATGAAGATATATATTTTTTCTTGAGGTTCTGTTTGTCACAGAAAGCAAAAAAAATGTATTTACCGGTGTGATGTATCCGAGAACATTGCCGGAAAATTGTTTTACCCCAGTGTCTTTATAATAAAGTCCTGCTTCCCGTAAAATATCCTCTGGTTTAGGATCTTTTGTTACGAGATCTCTGTCAAAAACATTATGTTCAACTGGACCTTTCTGTTGAAAAAAATTATCTTTAAAAATAAAAAAAATGAGGCGCATGAATATTTTCCAAATTTTATTTTCCCTAATGTTTATTTTACGAAAAATCATAGGACCAAAGAACAAGTTACTATCATTTTTATTTATCCCAATTGTCAATTTGCATCATTTTTATTCTTCCGAACTACCATTTCCCATCATTTTTATATTTCCAAATTATAATTTCACATAATTCTTATTATTACGAAATACTGTTTGGCATAAGTGTTGGTTTTCGGAATTTCTATTTAGCATTATTTTTATTTAAGAGAGCAACCAGTTGCAATAATTTTGATTTTTTCTAAAAACCATTTGCCGTAATTTTTATACCAAATAAAAATAAATAATTAAATAAATTAAAATTAAAATTAACTAAAACAGTGATACAGTCATGCGATTTTTGGTCAAATAAATATTTGAAAAAATTAAACTTAGTTAATATTCATTCGATTTGGGGGGAGAAATAATTTTTAATAGGAAATACAAATTTCAAATAACTATTTATTTTTTAAGTTCTTTTGTTTATTTGTTGATAAGGTTATATAAATATAATTTTCCTAAGATTCTTGAGAAAATTCAAAAAGATTTTTGAAGATGCCAGATATGTCAAATCAAAATTTCAATAAAAAGTTTAATTAATTTTCAACCACCTGCATTTCTAACGAAAAAGATGCAAATTTTACCAAAAGATACCATTTTTCTATTAAACAGTTTAATTTTTAAGCCGACAAAATGAATTTTCCACAAAACAAGATGATTTTTTTAACCCATTAGTTGAATTTTCAAACAAAAATAATGAATCCTCAACAAAAAATATCATAGTTCACGTTTCAGCTAAAAAAGATTTCAACTTGAAATCGAAAACAATTGAATTAACAAAAAAAATGTTAATTTCAAACAAACAATTGCATTTTAACCGAAAAAGATTAAATGCTTTCCCAAAATAAACTTTAATAAATTATAAAAATTTTGGATAACTATTTATTTTTAAAGTTTTTTGAATTTGTTTTTTAGATTATATAAATATAATTTTCCAAATATTCTTGAGAAAATGTAAAAAGATTTTTGAAAATTTTCAGATTTCGAAAAAGTATTTAGAAAATTGTTCTATTTTAAAGGAGTTTACAACATTTTAGTAAAAATTCAAGTAAATTCAAAAGATATTCAGTACTTTTAGAAGTTTGAAAGAAATTTTAAAATATCTAATTAATTTTCGGAAATCTTTCAGTCTTCAAATATTATTAATAATCTTTTCAAACATTCTAAAATTCCAACATATCTTTTGAACTGACTCGAATGTTTCGTAAAATTTTGAAAAATCTTTCAAAATTAAAAAAATTGCCTTAAAATTGTCTAGATTGTTTTTTCGACTTTTTTTAAAATCTTTTCAAATCTTAAATAATTTTTGAAATTTTTTCAAAACTTCGAAATATCTTTTAAAATAATTCGAGTTTTTCCTCAAATTTGTGAAAAATCTTTAAAAAATAAAAAAAATGTCTTCAAAATTTTCAAATTTTTTGTTCATATTTTCAGAAATCGTTTGAAATTTTTTGAAATCCTTTTAAATTTTCTTTAAATATCTACATTTTAGTTTAAATTTTTTGAAATCTTTTCAAACCTTACATAATTTTTGAAATTTTTTCAAAACTTCGAAATATCTTTTAAAATAATTCGAATTTTTCCTCAAATTTGTGCAATATCTTTTTAAATTAAAGAAACTGTCATTAACATTTTCAAATTTTTTGTTGATATATTTGGAAATCGTTTGAAATGTTTTGAAATCCTTTTAAATTTTCTTTAAAAATTAATTTATTAAAATTAAAAATCAATTGAAAATTCCCCCGGGAATCTCAAGAATAAAACTGTATTCTCTTGAAACTTTTCAAAATTCTTAAATCGTTTCTAAATTTGTTGTTGGAAATTGTCAAAAAAGTATATTATGTTTTAAATTTTTTTCAGGTTAAAAATTATTTTTGAATCTTTTCCAAACTTCTAAATATGTCTTAAATTTATTCGATTTTTTTCTAAAGTTTTGTAATCTTCCAAAGTTGAAATGGCTTTAGAATCTTCTACATTCATTTTTGAAATTAGAAATCATTTGAAATGTTTGAAACCTTTTTCAATATTCTCTTCGAATTCACTTTGCAAAATAAAAAATCATTTGAAGTTTTTCCAGGAATCTTAAGAAAAGCTTTTTATTTGCTTGAAACTTTTCAATATTCTTAAAAAGATTCGATTTTTTTTCAAAATCTCATTTTTGTTCAATTTTTTAAAAATATATTCAAATTTTACGTTAATTTTGAAATCCTCTTAAAAACTTCTAAATTTCTTTTAAAATAATTCAAATTTTTCTAAAAGTGAAATATCTTTCAAACTTAGAAAAATTGTCTTTAAATTTTTCAAATGTTTTGTTGATATATTTAGACATCTTTTGAAATGTTTTAAAGTCCTTTTAAATATTCATTAAAAATTAATTTGTCCAAATTAAAAATCAATTGAAACTTTCCCAGGAATACTAAGAAAAAATTTTATTCTCTTAAAACCTTTCAAAATTCTTAACGTTTACAAATGTTTTATTCGAAATTCTCAAAAAATTATATTTTGTTTTAAATTTTTTTCAATTTAAAAATTATTTTTGTATCTTTTCAAAACTTCTAAATATGTCTTAAATTTATTCGAATTTTTTCTAAAATGTTGTAATCTTGCAAAGTTGACAAATTTGGCTATAGAATCTTCTACATTCTTTTTCGAAATTTTAAGAAATAATTTGAAATGTTTTTCAATTTTCTTTTAAAATTCATTTTTCAAAATAAAAAGTTACTAAAATTTTTCCCGAAAATCTTCAGGAAAGTTTTTTATTGTCTTGAAACCTTCCATTATTCTTAAAAAGCTTCGAAGTTTTTTTTCGAAATCCTTAAAAGTCTACTATAATTTGTTTCAACTTTTTGGAAATCTTTCCAAATTTTAAATTATTTTTGAAAAAATTTCAAAATTTCAAAATATATTTTTAATTGATTCCGATTTTTTCTCATATCTGTGAAAAAACTTTCAAAATTAAAAAAATTGTCTTCAAATTTTTCAAATTTTTTGTCAACATATTTAGAAATCGTTTGAAATGTTCTGAAATCCTTCTAAATTTTATTTAAAAATTAATTTATCAACATTAAAAATCAATAAAAATTTTCCCGGGAATCTTGAGAAAACATTTTATTCTACTGAAACCTTTCAAAATTCTTAAACCGTTTCTAAATTTTTTAGTCGTCCCAATAATATAATAAGCTTTCGGAAAATTTGCAATTCGGGTATTTTAAATTATCAGAAATTTCCCAATTCTGGGAATTTTGTATTTCAAATATTTTCTTTTTCAGGATTTTGTCAGTGTCGGAAATTTTATTTTTCGAACCTTTCAGTTGTCCCTTAAAAAAGTGTACAGAATACAAGAAATTCAAATGAATACAAAAAGTTCCAAAATTCAAATATTTGTATTTTATCAAATTTAAGAAAAGTAAAATTAAAATTTATGCAAATGAAGATCGTAAATGGAAAACGAAATTTCAGAGGATTTTATGTTTTTTCTCTGTTTTATAAATAATTGTCTTTTATAATTAAGATTTTAATTTAAAAGAATTCTAATTTGAAAACGGGGTTTGACAAATGACAATTTTGATTTTTTTTGTAAGTGCAGTTTTTGGTAGTGACCAGCTGTACAAAATTAGACATGGAAACAAATTTTGTAAAATTTACCATTTTTTTTTAAATGTGCAGTAAGCATTTTTTTAATACCGTTAATTGAAATTTTTTATTACATCTTTATACACGTTAAGCTTAAAAATTTCTTCAGTTGGAAACAAAGACACATAGCATTATTTCTTATTATGAAAATAAAAATTTTGTTATTTTTAAAGCGTGAAAATCGTTAAAAAAAATTGTTTACAATTTTGAAATCTGAAACATCAAAAGAAGAACAATTTGAATTGATTAATTTCCAACAAAATAGTTTAATTTTTAACCAAACAGGATACATTTTAACAAAGTTGTTAAATTATCAACCAGAAACATGCATTTTTAACCAAGAAGAATAATTTTCTATCGAAAAAGACGAACTTTCAACTAAAATGATAAATCATCAACCAAATAAGTTAATTTTTAACAAAGTAGTTCCACTTCCAACTAAGTACTTGAATTTTCAAACAAAAAAAGATGAATTCTCAACCAAAAAAAGAGGGATTTTAAATGAAAAACTCTATATCTGTTATTTCAACCAAAAAGGATTTTAATTGTATACCAAAAATAGTGGAATTCAACAAAAAAGATGAATTTTCAACAAAATAGTTTGAATCCAGCACGAAAACAGATTCATTTTCAACCAAATAGTTGCGATTTGTAACCATAATGATAAAAATAACTTCAACTTTAGTTTATCAAAAATTCCCTAACTCTGCCAGGTTTTTTCTGACATTCCCTGACTTTCTGAAATTAACTATTATTCCAGTTGAATATTCCATAATTTTAGTTAAAAATACATCTCTTTTGCTGAACATTCAGTTTTTGACTAAATATTTAATTATTTAATTTTTGGTTGAAAAATGATCTTTTTTAGTTGAAAATTCGTCTTTTCTGGT